>JAPMOB010230190.1:0-17776 GCA_029875015.1 Lepomis gibbosus
TCTTTGGGATATGGTGGAACGGGAGCTTCGTGCCCTGGATGTGCATCCCACAAATCTCCATCAACTGCAAGATGCTATCCTATCAATATGTGCCAACATTTCTAAAGAATGCTTTCAGCACCTTGTTGAATCAATGCCACGTAGAATTAAGGCAGTTCTGAAGGCGAAAGGGGGTCAAACACAGTATTAGTATGGTGTTCCTAATAATCCTTTAGGTGAGTGTATGTAGGCTATTCTATGTCATCTCCTTTTGATAACTAATGCACAAAGTAATGTAATATTGTTTCACTTCCATTCACTGAGCCTCCCCTTAAACTGTTTGGAGCCCTCCTGCTTAGGCTCGCCTCACACTTTGAAAACCCCTGCACTGGCATCACCAAGCCATTTTCTCGGGGTTTTAGCCTCGAATGTAACTCAACAACAGCAACAACAATTTAAAAAAAAAATCATTATTAATATCATAGACTGTATATAAAAATTAATATCCTGCCTGCGTTTAGAGTAAGCACCAGAGAGAGAGAGAGAGAGAAAGAAGCATATATCACAGCTTCAGGGCAGTGGCTGTTCTAGACCAATTTTATGTAGAGGGGCAGGCTGGGCCCAGTTGTTTTGTCGGAGGGGCACATTCAATCCGGGACAAAAGGGACAAAGGCAATGCTCAAGCTTTCATAATTCCTTGTTTAGTATATATTGTAATGTTTTAGTGACTTACAGTCATTTGTTTCAGTAACAGGATCTTTTCAGCAACTTGTAGTTTTATTAAAACACATTATACAAAAAAAACATTCCTGTTAACTTTAGCTCAAGTTACAGTACGTTCTTTGATGCAACACTTCTTTGTAAGGCTTAATAAACAGTTTAAGGTCTAGTGTACTAGACATTCTCTAGATCCCAGTTTGTATTTTGTATCCCACTATAACTGTTGCTAGGAAACAACAAACGTCTCCATATTCTCTCCTGTTATTAGTCCTCATGTGAAGTATACACAGAATTAAATACTTGTTGGTGCGCCATCATCTGTGCATTATGGATGAGGATACATATTTTGGCAAACTGCATGTCCAGCCTGGTTGGACCAGTAGGCTACAGTTATCTCTTTTTCTGTATGAAAAGTGTTTAATACAACGCATTATTAAATTGTTATGATAAGAATTTACCCCTGAAGGAGGGGGACTGAGAACTATTTCCAGCAATATCCAAAGGCTATCCATGCAGTGGAAACATGGATTACAAGGACTAAATATTTTCTACAATGCTGCATTCAGCTTAATGTACATTGCGAGTCAAGTAGATATAACATTAAGGTGATCAGTGTGTTAAACTGATTACAGTAAACTTGATTTTACAGTATTGATGGTGTATATATTTGTAGGAGCAGCTTACTTGGAAAAAGGTGACAGTCTGTCTGGATCTAGCTTCCAAACAGTAACATGGATGACTAAGTGATCAACTGCATGGTCAGTTATAACATTGTCTATCGTCTAACAACATCCCCTATTGGCCCCCCGCCCCGCCAAAACCGCCACGGCTTCAGGGCTTGTCCGCTTCTACTGAACTGTCCCTAGCAAAATTGTAATCAAATCATTTAAATATAAATGTTGCCTAAACTAAAGTATCGATATTTCTATCAATTATCATCGTATTCTGCTCTAGGATCGATACTCATGTAAAAGGATCGTTATCCAAACGCAGTCATTTGGAGTGAGTGTGTGTTATATCATAAGTATCTTTTGCAACCAGGATAGTTTAATTTTACTCAGTTGATAGGAACTACTTCTCCTTACGCCTGTTAAAGTCATGCTTGCGCCACAGCTCTGTGACGGAGCTTCTTTGAAGTGAGCCGCAGCAGCCCCTTTACATTTCTTGCGATTATAAACTGACTGTGGCTGACAGTTAAAGCAGTCTGGCTGTATTTTAGCTGTGAAGGTAATAATGACTCTGTGTGTAGCGTGTGTGTGCAAAGACAATGAAATACTCTGGCAACACCGCAAACTTTGCTAAAGATCTGAGATTAAGTCAAAAAATACTATGATCATGTTATGAACAGCAGTTCTGGACTGCAGGAGCTCTAAAAATCCAGGAGTTTCTAACTGAATTAAAATTAATTAAGCTAATTTATAAGTGAGGTGAAAATACTTTACTACTTCAGGCATGCCTGCATGTATGTAGACTCATTAGGGATCAAATTAAATGAGAAAAGTTGATCTACAAGACAAACATATATGACAGCAATACAGAATGAATGAGAGCTTTACTGCAATATATTACACTTTTTTTTTATTTTGAACCGTCACCTGAATTTTGTGTTTGCTTTTATAAATAAAGACATTTCCTCAATAAATTGGGGCAGAAAAATTCACCAAAATGCAGGAAATTAAATGTTTAAAGCCCAAATTTTTCAACTGGACGACCCCCTTAGAACCCCCCCCCCTTATTAATGTTATCAGGGTTAAAAATTTATCAGTAGTAATTATAAAAATCATGATTAATGTATTTATATGACTGACGACCTTTCCAGGGTGTACCCCGCCTTTCGCCCCAATTTCAGCTGGGATTGGCTTCAACCCCCCCTTGAACCTGTGGGGGGCAGTTGATGATGGATGGATGGATGCAATTATGGCCTATGATATTTAATAATTAAGATGTAGCTCAGGTACTTTACAGGTAAAGTAGGTATAAAGTTTGGTTCAACAAATGTCATAACAAGGTAGCAACAGTAAATGAGACAGTTGACAGAGTTACTATGTAGAGGTCAGTTACTGTTGCTTTGTAGACGTAGGCGGCGAGGGGTGAGGGTAAATAAAATTATTGTACTAATATAGGGAAGTTTAATACTAACATAAGTCAGCTGTGCACTTAACATGAGGAATGGTAAGATTTTCTCATGTCAGACTGCAAGAGAAAACTTTATAGCAAGGTGACAGAGGGAAAATCACACAGGGCAGTGGGATGTGCTATCGACCGGCCTCTGGACTGCTTGGGACTTTATTCATGAAAAGTAATGCTGAGCTCTTCCCTTCCTCAAGTGGCAGAGGGTGCTCTCACAGCGCAAGAGAGCAACAATGATTAATGGGGTTATAAAACCAGTTGGGTGACTTTTAAGCGTTACACTAGATCATCTAGTAAGGGAGCTCCACCATGTGCACTGGAGCAACACGAAACTGGGAGCTGTGAGAAGTGCATCAGAAACAAATCTCTCATCAAACTTTGATGTACTCCGCCTGACAAAAAAAAACCCTCTGTCATCGTACCCTGCTATGAAAATCCTTATTGCCTCTAAATGTCATACTACTGAGGTTATTATTTGCTGTCTATCGTGCACTGAAACTGTACTGCTGCTTCCACATTAAGAAGTTTAATTGGTATTTTCATTTTAAAGGGGCAATGAGTGTGAGAATTTTACTGCCCCATGACCCAAAATGGTCATAATATACCGTATGTGCATGTGTGTGTGGTGTGTCGGGGGGGGACAGCAACTTTTAAGGTATTAAATAGCAAACAAACAAGGCAATAAAGCAAATATATAAACTGTAATTAAAATGCTTCATAGTACTCTGAGACTAGGGTATCATTTCTATTTTTCCACTTTTGGCTGCACTGAATTACAGCATAACATATTGACAGGCTGTCAATCATCAGCTCCCACCATGAGAAGGATGTTAATAAAGCTTTCAACAACACATTGTTTTATGCATGATGGTGTGACGACTCTCTCTGGACAGGACGCCTCGCCCTCTCCCTGCAACAGTGTAGTGACGGGTGGTTAGTGAGAATCAACTGACCTGGACTGACTGTTTAAGTACTCTATATAAGCAAGTGGCAGCCGGCCAACCTTTACGTTCTCTAGCTTTGCACTCTTTTGGTTTTGTAGAATTTGGTTCGTCTTTCTCTTTAAGTAAAACATACTTATAACTCTTTTGTGGTCTCCCATCCTGTCCAACTTTGGGCTGGGCAGTGGCAATGGTTGCATGTCCTGCGTTGTTTGGTGCTCAAAAGGTAAATAACCTTGCAGTTCAGCAGCTGACTCTGAAGAAACAACAACAACGATGGCTGAAAGCTTTGAAGACAAAGTAAAAGAGCTTGTCCACTATTACCCACATATGATGATATTTCTGCTCAGAAAAAGCAGCTATAATTAAATTATGTATATAATTAATTATGTATATAGTAAGAATGAATCAAGACACAATGTAAAAACAATGTGACAATGTGAAAGGGCTAACTGGTAGTCCAAGGAAGGTTAAGGACAACTGGATTAGGTTAAAGATGCTAGAAGACATTTTGTCCTTCATCCAAGAGACTTTACTGTTTTGGTTTGCTCTCACTGCTCTCATGATGTTGCCCTGTTTTCAGCGAAAAAAGCTCAAAAAAAAACCCCACTGTACAGCCTGCACATCACCAAACAGCAGACAGACACAATTAGTGTCTAGCTGGTGAGCAGTGTGGAGCATTTACTAGCTGAAGAGCCAGATATTTCCCTCAGGAGTTGGAGACCAAAAACAGAGTTGAAAAAGAATGACTGTTGGACATTCCCCAGGTGGCCAGAAACACAACTCTGAACGAATGATAATGCCGAAAGGTTAGTCTACTTGCACAATTAAAGGCTGCAAATCAGTCAGCGTGCTCGAGTCCCTTTTTTGATGTGTAAATAACTGTTTGCAAACTAAAAAGGGGATGATATGTCAATGTTGTGTGATAGAGGTTGTGTGATGGGAGTACCTCTGTATTATAAGAGCCAGGATCTACGTAGGGGTTGAACAGGCAGCAGGTAGTTACCAGGCGGACCTGCTTACACACATAATAGCTGTAATGCATAAATTAAATACAAATTCTGTCTCTCTCTCTCTCTCTCTGTCTCTGTCTCACCCCCAACCAGTCGAGGCAGATGGCCGCCCACCCTGAGCCTCGGTTCTGCTCGAGGTTTCTGCCTCTTAGGAAGTTTTTCCTTGCCTCTGTCGCCTGGTGCTTGCTCTTGGTGGGAATTGATGGGTTTCTGTAAAAAACATCAAAGAGTACGGTCTAGACCTGCTCTTTTATAAAAAGCGCTATGAGATAACTGTTGTTGTTATTTGGCGCTATATAAATAAAATTGAATTGACTTGAAAATACAGTATATATACTTTAAATACTAAATATGTGCCACACATGTCATGTCCACTTCTATGTATACATAGAGTGCAGTCCTTAAAGGACCATTTTGTCTTGGCTAAACTATTTTTAAAAGAAAAACAAATTAACAATGACTTTGAGGTTAAAGTACTGAGCTTTTACTTTAAGGCAGTTTAGGAATAGTATAAAAGGGGCTACAATTTCTACACAGTAAATCAGAGGTGGATTTAAGCAGCCTTTTAAAACTGAAAGACAGCACTTTAACCTCATAGTCATTGTTATTTTGTTTTTTCATCATTTCAAATCTAATGCCCTGGGTCAAAACGATGGAAAACATCCTCATCTTACTTGAGTTTCAGTGGGGCTTGTGATTAGACTGATATTAAATGAATGAAAATGCGGATTTCTTTTAGCTTTTGTCTATTTATAAGTGTCTGCTGCTGATCTGTCTGACCAGGACAAAACTAGCACTAGAGATCATTTTGCTTTGCTTTTGCTAGTCCCAATTATATTAATGTGGCTCCTCCTCTTCCCTATCTTTATTTCTTCCCTCCATCCCTGAGGCATTGGGTGGGTGAATACAATTATTTGTTTAAAAACAAAGGATCAGCAAAAAAGGATTCTGTTCTGGATTAAGTCATCTTTTAGTTGGCTGCGGGGCGAATATCACAGCATGTGCTATATGGAAACAATTCACTTTGTAAGTAAATCTTGGATGCTGTTTTTCTGCTTCTAGTTCATACATGTTGCATATTCTTCCAAATACATTGGGATGTGCAGGTTTATTCCCTGTATAGAAGAACAGTGGCACCCTCAGATACACATGTGCTTGTTATCCATTGCCAAATAATCCGTTTGAACAAAGTCTCTCGTTGCTGTATATATTGGATTCATGCGGGCCAGTGCTGGCAGTGACATATGAGGCCGGCTTGCGTTTTTGTGGAGAGTCAGAGCTGCTGCAGGGATAGATGGGAGGTGAGCAACATTACTGAGTGCACTGTAGCTACCACTCCCTTCCTGTGTTTCTGCTCTCCATTCCTGCCAAGCACACCGGAGGGATGTTAGAGAATCTGCCTTCAAAGGTTTTTTTTAGCGTGTACCTGCTCCCTAGTACATCAAAGTGAGTCTATCAATTATTATTCAAGTAACACATATTTATATGGTTTAACCAGTGTAGAACATTACACCGCAACCCAAATGGTTAACTGTGAGAACTGTGTACAGCTGCATGGAATGCCATGTTAAAGAAATCTGGCCCCTCAAATCCATTAGCTCGTCAAATTGTTTTTTATAGGCTTTGATTTTGCTTTTATCTTTGTCTGTCGCCCCGGTAGAAGTGAGGCTGTTATCATGCAATGGAAATGGAAATCAGGTCTTAGCCCACAGTACAATTGCATGGGAGGCTCTTTGAGTGGGGCATAAAAAAGAATATGCTTTATTAATTCACAGTAAGTGGGTTTCAAGGACAAGTCCAATAATACTTCAGCGGCTCATTAAGAATGCCATGACTGAATTCATGCAGACAGATTATTTGAGTTTTAAATCACAAGGACTTCAATCTCCACATATTTATACTGCTAAGTTTGTTTGACTTAAATAGAAGGAGTTGGACTAAGTGTAGGGAAATAAACTTTTTGGGAAAAGCATATTTGCTTCTTGTCCAGAAGAGAGTTTGGACAGCGTTAGCCTAGCTTAGCATAAATACTGGAAGCAGAGGGAAACAGTTACCCAGATTCACTCCAAAGTTTAAAACAATATATAATATAACATATATTTATTAAGTGATGTATCAACATAAATTAATAAAAGATAGCTTGTGATTTCATAGGCAGCTTACCTGTTTTATCTATTTCTTGACAAAGATAAATTTATCCATTCACCAAGTATTTTATTGCAGCATCCCTGGCTATAGGAGAGGTTGCCAGATATGGTTAGTGAACAGATTTAGTTTTGGTCTCTTTACAGGCACTGTGGCGCCAAACAGGGCCACCTTACTGCGACTGCAGGGATTGATGCACTTGTTATTCGCTAAGAATTTGCTCCAGGCCATAATCCTCCATAAAACCGCAAACTGTGGGCTTTACACAGGGGTAGTGCATTTACTGAATTATTACTTGAATACAACTTTAGCTACTTGAGCTTAATTTGAAAATTTGTGTTTTATCATATTATTGCTAGCATGCTTTATACTTCTGCTTCACTCCAATAAAAAGGGAAATATTGTGCTTTTCACTCACTATTTTTTTTCCCAATTACACGGTGGTGATAAACATAATCTTGGATTATGTTCAGAGGCCATATGTTTTATGGAGTGATGAAGCTATACATTTATGTACCACACCAGATGGTAGGTGCATGAAGCCCATGACCTCGGTACACCAGTCATCACATCCAGAGGTCAGTCTGTGGTTAAGTTTAGGCAACAAAAGCATTTTGATAAGGATAGTTAAGATTGTGGTTTTAATAAAATGTTAATAAATATGTTGTGCCTCAAGTCACTTGCTGACTTTTTTTATGTGTAAAATCTAGACAGTCATTTCCTAACCCTAACCAAGTGCTGCCAGTGCGTAAACATAACCAAAAAAGTTAAATAGTTCAATAATGCTGTCTATAAGTTGGATTGCAAAATTAGATATTTTGGAGGAAAACAATATTTTGGTAAAATATATTGTCAGTCAACATTTTACTGATATGTTCTCTGTTGGGGTTGCTGTGGCTCATGTGGTAGAGCGGGTCATCTAGGCTGATTCCCTGCTCCCCCAGTCCAGTTGAAGTGTCCTCCTGAACCCCAAATTGCTCACGATGTGCCGTCGGTGTGGGAGTGTGTGAGTATGGGTGAGCTGGATAGGAAGCAGAGTACCACTCCTGATAAGCAGTTGGCAACTTGCATGGCTGCCTCTGCCATCAGTTTATGACTGGGTGACTCTGACAAGTGTTGTGAAGTGATTTGAGTATAGACCAGAAAGTCTATTCAATATTTTGCGACTTGCCAGATACGTTAAATGCCATTGTTTCTTCATTATTTCTCAGAAGAAATCATCATTTTGTGTTTTTCTAAAACAATTTTTTTCCAAAACATATTCGCTGTTGCAAATAAGTTGTATATAAATTACATCTCTAGGAGGATTGAAAGAGATATTTTATTTATAATTCCTCAGATGGTTTCATTTAAATAGTTGTTCGATGCTGGAGGTAAAATTATCCAATATTTCACTAAGACGCAGAGTTTACTCCAATAAATGAATGTGTTGCAGAACCGCTTTTTCTTCTTCCCTATGCCATAATTCAACTGACCCACTAAATTTAACCCCTTTGGGGCTTAACTACACTTAGGCGCCAGTTTTTTAAAATGAGTTATTTTGCTTATGGTGCCTACATTTAGCTGACAATACGTCTGGACATTTACTTAAGTATAATTTAAATGCTTTACATTTCTGTCTATGTTGGATTTCAACAGATGAGTTCAGAGATACAAACTATTAATTAGTGATCTTTAGATGTGCTAGAAGCTGAATTTTTTTTGTCACGTTGCACTGAGCCCGGACAGCAAACTAAGCTAAGCTAGGTTTATCATGTCTAGCCTCCAGATACAATTCTACTCAAGTTTGTGAATGAGAACCTTCTCTATAGGTCTTAATGCTGGTATTATTTAATTGAATTTAAAATTAGCAATAGTGGAAACAAGAAGTTAATCAAAAAATTGCATCATTGCATGCTGCTAAACCATCCTCCACATGGGTCGGAAAACAATGTTTGATGACATTTACATTATATCAGTTAACATACAGTGCACTCAATAGTCTTATCTAGCATTAGATGTGCCTGATACTATCGACAGACTCAGGGACACCAGGGGCTGCATGGTGCAATAACAAATATCCTAATTTGTAAAATATGTGTTTATTCTCTGAATCAAGCCTCATCCCCTCACCACTAACCCACTTCCTGAAATAGATCTGCTCCATTCATTCTCTGAAGTGTTCCAAAGAGAAAAAGCGCTTCTGGCTGCCCATGTCCTACATAATGTAATTATGTAAACCAAACCAAGAGATAGAACCCACACACCACACAATCTGCCACGCAATCAATGGTATATCATCATTGACAGAGCTACAAATGCACATAAATGCATGCACACTTATGGGTGAACATGGTGGTGCTGTTTTATACTGAAAATACAATAGTGTCTTCTGGAATGTAGTCAGCAAGAGGGTGTTGTTATTATACAAGGTAGTTTATTTGTCATTATACAACACAAGGTTGTATAACGAGAAGGTTTGTAGTCCCTTCATGCTACACACACAGAACTTATAATAAAAAAATAAATATAGTTCTTTATATACATGCATGTAGACACCCCAAACATTCTGTAGTGAAGTTTTTGAATTTGGGTTTGGACTGAATATAAACGGCAGCAACAAGATGATAATATGGTTTCATTTTATACATAAAGAAGTCGGACATTCGGAAACCAGTGTCCATCTTGACTGCGTTATTGCACCAAGCATCATCAATGTAAAGTCCACTTCCTTTCATCTTGCGCTGACAGCTCGGGACACGGACCACCCACCCATTGCGGTGGCCACAGGGGCGGCTGTGGCTCAGGAGGAAGAGCGGGTTCGCAGATAGTCGGAAGGTCGGCGGCTCCCCCAGTTCCCCAGGCTGTGTGTCAAAGTGTCCTTGGGCAAGACACTGAACCCCAAAGTGCCTCTGGCGGCTGTTCCACCAGTGTATGAATGTGTGTGAATGTTAGTTTCTGTTTGAGCACTTAGGCTCAGTGAGTGAATGTGTGTGTGAATGGTGAATGCAGATGTAGTGTAAAAGCGCTTTGAGTGGTCCAGTACAGGACTTTAAGTCAAAAGCTGGGCCAGCATGTGTCCTATCCCGGTTCTTTTTCCTCCCCTCTGACTGATCACTGCACCCGCCCTGGTGCCTGGTCCGGTTGATCGTGGTCCACTGCTCTTTAATCCAAAAAACCCATCTTCCTTTTTCAATCAATGTCATTTCTATCATAGGTAAGATGTGTTTCAGCAATAAAGCCTTAAAAAAACAGATGAAAAACAAAAGTGTTGCGTAGTTTGAAGGAGGTACCGGCTGCTGCCAATTTTCAATCAATTTTATTGATTAAAATGTGGTTTCATGGATAAAATGATTCATGAGTTCTTTAAAAGGTACAATGTGTAATTCCTGTCCACATGCTCCAAATAAATAGGGTCAGCATTTCACCTCCTCCCACCCTCACTCCTGCACTATCAGTGCTCAGTTAGTTAGCAAACTATGTCACTAGTAAGCTTCTGTTATTGTTAGACTGATGACAACAATTGCACACCCAGTCTGCTCACTCAGAGACAGGGAAGATCAAGTGGTGGCAGGAGACAAAGTAGGGGTAGTGGAGGAACGAGAGGTCGAGGAGTGCGAGGCTTCTTTTGCTAACTGCGAGCGAGGATGTCTACTTCTTTGTCCTCTCACGTTGGGCTAAAGACAAACTGGTAGCTACAGTAAACATAAATGGACCGTACTTGTTTAGTACCTTTCCATCTATTGTCTTTCAATCACTCAATGTCACATTCACCCCATTCTCCCTACCGCCTCTCAAGGCACAAGTGGTATTACAACAAAGTCGGGCCTGTGCTAGCCGGTTAGCATGCTCATTTCAGTAGATATCTCTGCAACACAATTCATAGATGTCTTTGACAGAACTGTTATTTCTTCATATTCTATTGCTGATGCTGGCCATATCTTACACATTGCACCTAGAGGAATACCAAGAGGAATGTGCAAGAGAGCCCTCCACTGAATCTTCTCTGACAGCAGATTGCTTTCTCGAGAGCAAAATGACAACGGCCATTTTCTGTCCGTTCAACAAAACCATTTGGTGTGTCAATCTTTATAAAATGCCCCTTGAAAACCTTGCGCATCATTCTGTGGTAGGCAATGGACCACTGCCATAATATTTTCCCTCATACACACACACACACACACACTCAGAGCCTTCACATGTATCCCACTGACGTTTAGTATATTGCCAAGCTGTACAGTTGTCACAAACATGTTTCATAGAATACTCATTTTAAAATCTATTTTAGATTGAAGGTCTAAATGTGGAAAAAAGGATGAGAAGAGTTGATCTTATACAAAGACAGAGAATAGTAGAAGAACAGCTTTGCCTTATCTATATTACAGCATGTATGTAACACAGCTCATTGGTCCAGCCATTAAAAGGAACAGCCTTTCCTCTTTCACATCTGTGATGCTTCCATTGATTAAACTGACTCACTTGGGGACTACTTGTGCCATTACTTCTGGATTCAATCTGCAAGTGAGTACAGCACTCATTGGTCTTCTCTGTTGTTTTGGTTATAATGCAAGGTTACACACCCATAAACATGCACACACACATACCTAGAACCCCAACATCATAGCCTATTGGTGCCATTAAAGCCAGGGGCTTTCCTCAGCGAAGCCTGTCAGGTCAATGAAGATGCACATAAAGTGAAGTGAAAGCATTTTCTCACTATTGAGCCCTCCTTTTGATGCATTACATGTTCACATAACAGATCACGTCAGAGTTTCACCTCCTTTAGAGACACACCATGTAAGTCCTTTTTGGTAGATGTCTACGCTTTTATGTGAGCGAGGACGGATCCAAAATAATGTACTGTGTACCCTGTTCTGTATGCTTTATACCAAGCCCCTCCAAGCCCAGACTGTTTTTTAGAACCACCATTTTAGAATGTTTAGTTAGTCTCAGAAGTGTTCACCACAGTTCCCTGTGCAATGCCCACGCAAAGCTGATACTAAGAAAAGTGACTGAATTGAAGTGACAAAGAAAACTCCCTACCTCTCATAGGTTGAGTTCTCAGTAGCTAAATGTCACAGCTGATGTGTATCATAAATCAAATAACATTTTGTTGATGACGTAATAGTCATGTGACGTAAGCATTTATTTTAGCCAAAATGATGATCTTCTCCTAAACATAGCCTAGTAGTTTAGTTGCCTAATCCTGACCAATTTCTCACCGTTTTGCAACATTTACCATGACTTAGGTCAAATGACTTACATCAAGTACTTAAGGTCCTGTACGCCTGTCGCTGCACTGTTAAGGCTCGTGCAGACTGCACGACTTTCAGCGTCGGCCAATAGCCATGCTGTTCAGACTACACAACCGTCTTGTGACGTTCACACCACATGACTGATCGGTGACGGGAGGTCGCACACTATACAAGCTGAAAATGACTGTCATCCGACGGGTGGCCTCCAAACCACATTTTATTAAGAAAACACACATGAAATGATGCGAACCTCCACATGAAACAGCTGTTATTATAAAGACAAAGAATCCGGGTGAAAGAATGAATAAGCACATGCAGTTAGCAGGGATTGTCTGTGCTACCGAGAGCTGGAAGGAAGTAAAAAGTGTTTTGCGGTGAAAAAGTAGCTGCCTGCTGTCACTGGCTGGATGTGGATCTCTAAAGTCTGCCGACTCCTCCAATTATTTGGCATGCTAGATATCAGGCTGGAGTCTGATGTGTCAGCGTTGCGTCATTGGGTAGTTCACAAATAACGAATGGCGGCTGCAGATCGATGACTGATTTACTCCTGATCACAGCCTGACTGAGCTCAAAGCTGGCAAATCTAGCTTAAATTCATGTAGTGTGAACTAGGCCAGTGGTTCTCAAACTTTTTCACGTCAAGGATCCCTAAACTGACACAAGTTAGAACACAGATTCCTGTTTGATAACATTTTGTCGCAGCACCGCCCATCTGATAGGATTTTGGCTTTTAGATGTCTTATTCCAGAGTGTATGAAATCCATAACAAAAGAAAAAGATCATACGTTCGGTATGTTTCTTATGAATAATAAATGATCCCCTTTTTGCTGGGGACCCCCGTGGAACCCCTCATGGTCCCCTGGCGGTCCCCGGACCTCACTTTGAGAACTACTGAACTAGGCTTTCTTGCCAAAGCTCTTACATGTCATATTGGGGTTTGGTCTTGTAGCATGGACATGTGTGTCATTTTGGGACACTCGAGAATCAGCATATTTTGTCATTTAGATATGATGACATGACGTCTGCATGCAGTAAACCCTAACATCAGTGACAGACATTTAGAAAACCTATAGCCAGTCATTCAATTATTAAACTGAGACAGTTTCATCACCAGTTAAACTCCTTGTAGTTTTTTAATTTTTAAAAAAAAATAGTGACAGGTGTTGATGAGTCAAAGGAAGCTGTACAGGACGCTGTAAAAATCGACTTATAGAAATAACTCTAAATTCAGCATAATTTCTTTGCCCCCCTGTTGACTGATTGACATTGGACAGTATTCCAACAAGAAACAATGGCAGGCTAGAAAATGCCATCATCTGCCAGGTGTGGCAACAGGATAAAAAAGGAACAGGACCCAAATGCACACTTCCAGGCAGAAGGGCTCAGTAAAATGTCATTTATTTGTACTCAAAACAAGGTGAACAAATTTACACTAATTATGAAGCAGGCAGGCAACGAAAAAAAAAAACAGGACAGCAGTCCAAAACTCAAGGCAAACAAATACAAAGAAAGAGGCAGCCAGAAATCAAGTCTGAGCAAAATGCAATCAATCCAACAGAAATCAAAAAATAGTGTTTCAAATACCGGGAAACACAAAGATCCGACAGGCAAGCTAGACAAAAGATCAAACACAATCTGACACCTACAATGGGGAGACAGACTTACAAACACGCGAGGGGTGCAGATAAACAAGGAAGGCACAGGTGGAAACACTCAACACAGACTGGAAGCAAAGTTCAGACAAGAGGCAGAAAACGTCAAATTAAACAGAAATCGCCAAACCCCAAACCATGACAATCATTAGGTGTGGGAAGTGATTCATAGTTGTATACAATACAAATATATACAAATCACAATTTTTATATGAATCATTAGTTTACCTAATAATCACAAAATAATTGTACACATTAGCTTTAATGCATACTTTTATTTTATATACAGGATTAGAAAACATTTTGAGATTTTTTTGAGATTGTAAATGCTGAGGCAGATAAACAGAGTTTTGGGCCCAAACCCAAGACACAGGAAAACACTGATGCAGTTTGTGAAATTTATTCAAAACTAAAGTGAACAGTGGAATGCACATTGCAAATAACAGAGGAGAGAGCTCCAACAAATGCATAACCCAAACAATCCAACCAGCGTAGGTAGGTAGGAAATAGAGGCAAGGCACTCGACACGACACGACAATAATCCAACAAAGACTGAACTGATCACAGGGCATATATAGTGAAACAAACGAGCGGGGAAGCAGAGACACCAGGTTCGACACATCAGGTAATCGAGACAGCGACAGACGCAGAGAGGAAACAAAGCCAGACATGACAAGCAGACATGGACAACTTCAAAGTAAAACAGGAACAGGCAGAAATGCAGCCCAACAGTCAAACATGCTGACACATGTGCGGACAATCCTGACACAGAAACAGGCAAACAACGGACAAAACTTTCAGACACACGCCAAAATAATTACAAGCACAGACAGACTCAGAACAGGGCCGTGAAATGTAAAATGTAGTGCAAATGACTAGTGAGTAGTCCCCTTTTGTGGAGGACAGAAGTAGGACATCAGCACTACACTGTGGGGATATTACAGGGCATATGGCTCAAACAACACTTGAGCTAAATTCAAAAATGTGTTTGTTCATCGAGTGCTCTCAGCTGTCCCAATTATGTCGTCCAGTCAGACATTCAACTGTATTTCCTCATCAGAACTGGTGTCCCAACGTGGCCTTGGCCTCTATGACCAGAGGCCATATTGTAAATCGCAAAAGGCTAAAGTGGCAGCTCTCCCAGCTCAGAGGAACTCGGGAATGGCAAAGGAAGGGGCCAATTAATATTTCAACAATGCATCCTCTGTGGCCCGAGATTGACTGACTAAACTGCTAGCTGTCAGAGCAGTTATCTCCAAAACGGCCATGTGGGTAAGAATTCAGAATGCTCTGTTTAGAAAGGGATTGCATATTCATTGCTCACGTTTGCATTCTGCATAAAATTGGTTACAGAAGCAATTAACGCTGGAGAAAAATTAAATGAATATAAATAAGGCTGAGAGACAACAACTCGAAGTTATCAGACACCTGAGGAGTTGTAGTCTTTTCCACCTTTGGTTTGTCTTCGGATCAGGAATTAGCTGGAAGTTAAACTGAGCAAACTAATTCAGGGCATGAGGTGATGCCCTGAATTTCAGTGAACACTCAATGCCATGTTGCCAATTTTAAATAAATGCTCTCCTTTAAATATTGCTAAAAGTTAAGAATGAAAGTTCATTCTTGACCCACGCCTTCATGTCACCTCTATGTTGACGAGTCTGTCTCAAAAGCTTCTATGTGAGAACAAGAAATCCATATAGCATCCCTGTTCCAAAACCAAGTAAAGCTTGTTATTTTGACATCCTTGGTGTTTCATTAGGTAGTGTGAGCTGGATCCTCAGCCGCCTGTCAGAAAACTGTGGAGCTCATTTGAAGTTTGCTTTTGTTTTCATTCTTCCTCTCTTGCTGTAAAAATTCAGTGGCATGTTGACGGGTTTATCTGTAGGATTGGGAGCTGATGAGGCGCACCTTTGAGTGTTTGGACTTCCTGATTAGTTGACACAAAATAGGGAACATTTGGCATGTGGTGAGAACCCTCCACACTGTCATGGGAAATGCACCTGCTCAGGTTGAGTGAATTTTCTCTCTCTCTCTCTCTCTTTCTATGTGTCTTCTGGAGCCTTCATGTTCTGTTGGAAATATCAACACCATGTTTACCACACTTGAAAAACATCATAAAGAATAAAGTGGTAATTATGTCTAAATTTGGCAAGCAATCTTTTTTTATTATTCTGTTAGACTGCTAATTTGAAACTTGAAGCATAACTTTTTGTTATTATTACATAAACAGTGTAAGTTCTTTTTCTTTAAGATATGACTTGTTAGTAAATATACTGGGAATACTCGGGCCTTGAAAATCTTGATCATGTTGAGTTTTTTTTTTATTAAATTCGTCACATTTCAGAATACATTAAAACATCAATTACATGCTTGATCCTCTTCATTCGGCTTCTGCAGTTTTCTGTGCCATTTAATGTTTTTTAAACAAAAATAACTGCCACCACACAAGGCTGGATTGAAATCAGTCATTTACCCCCAGACCCCCAAAGGAACCAAGTTCACTGTGGTGGCATTAGTTTGTGGTAATTTGATTAATTTTTCATTTCAGAATGAACATTCATTCTTAAGCTTTGAGACCTCGGTCTCATCTGGGGCCCACAGTTCAGTTTTGCCCTGGGGGCCCCTAGTGGGTACAATTATTATTTTACTGTATTTCCAAAGAAAACATACTTGAATTTGAAACAAGTTGCATCTGTATTATTTCTACATCATTAAATCTAAACTTTTATCTCATAGTTTTATCAAATCGAGAAGAGCAATCAAGCAAAATCTGTCCGAGCGCCATGCTGTAGCAAAAAATGTAAGAGCTGTTTGTTGGGTACCTTCAGCATGACTAATGCTCAAACCAAATGATATGTTTTGAGTGATCAGTCATTGTACTTAGAAACATGATCACATAAGAACATGCAAAGACTTTGCGTTCCATAAAGCTTAATGAATTGATCTAATCAGAGATGTGCATGTAGGAGCATTTAAGCAGCACCTGAAGGCAGAATCACTCTTTCCTGTGTGAACAGATATTTTTCAGTCGAGGGCTTGTGAGGGTATATCAATGCGCACTGGAGTCGCAGGCTTTGAGTTTCCACGCTCTCTTCCTTTCTCTCTATCTATGTAGGGCAGCCCGTGGATCAGCTGACATCCCCATCCTCCCACATGCCCACACAATCTTGTTAAAGCATGCAGTTAATCTGAAGAGGGAAAGGACTCTCTTTACAAGCAAGCGGCTCTTTCATCACCCTATTGTACTGCCCACATCACGTTGTCACACAAATATTGGATTCTCCCAAAACTCAGGTGCTTAGAAGGAGCTGTGCCCTCGTAATAGCTCTGCGTTATGTCATTTGCCTGGGAGTGACTTGGTAAATTGGGCATTATCCAGCTCCGTAGAGCATAGACAACATTATGTTGTTGGAAGAATTAACATCTCAATGGGGACTCCATCAATTTTTCTGTTCTTTCTTTTAAAAGTTGGCTCCATCGTCAATAATTTAGACCAAAGTGCCGACACAAAGATGAAAAAGAGGAAATAAAGAAGTGCTCTCCAGCAAATCCTGGGAGGTCGGCTACAGCTGATGATTTAGACAGTCTTGCTTATATTCTGTGGGGTTTTATAATCAAGCACATGGAACAGAGTCATGAAAACACAAAAATGATCTTTTTTTCTATTCTCTGCATTGAGAGCTCATTAAAAACAGAGTCCCCCCCCTCGTTCACAGGCTCGGCTGCTATCGTCATCTTGGAGGCCAGGTGAAGTGCAGCAATTTGATGGGCACAGATACCGGGCAGTGCAAGAAAGGCCTCTGATTGAATTGCCACTTGCTAGCATTGCTGCTATTCGTTCCCAGCATGCCAAACACAGTGTAAGTGACACAGAGTGAGAGGGTCATCCATAAATGCGGGAGGGCTGCAACCCTGCCCTTGTTTTACAGGAGAGGTATTGTCTGGACCTGGGAAGGGGGAGG
>JAPMOB010230200.1:0-11105 GCA_029875015.1 Lepomis gibbosus
CCAAGATCAGACAACACGGGACAGTTTCATACTTTCTGAAGAAGAGGAAACAGTTCTGTCTGTGCGTGAGGCGGCTAATCTGCCCAAAACTCCTTTAAAAAAATCACAGAGGTTTGTGAGTTGTTGAGTTTGGGGAAACTATATTTGTTGTGAAACGCTGTCGACTACAAAATCTTTATTATTGAACCCCTCTTGTAAATTCGGCAAATGAAATGCAGGACGTTGAAACGTCTAAAAATGAAACTAAAGGGGTACCCAGGGCGTTAACAAGCGACGCTAAAGGGCCTCGACCCAGCATCAATATGTGACGAGTCAGGAGTGAGAAGGTGATGCGGCCCAACATGTTCAACGCCATCGGAACACAGTTTAAAAATGATATCTCGATTGTTTGTAGGTCAGCGGTCGCCTGCATCTTAGTTTGATGTCTTGTTGACCCAACCTCCGTCCCTTTGTGGACCTTTGTAGCTCTACAAGAACGTCACACTGCTTCCTTCTTTGTTGGTCATTCCTACGACCAGCAGAGGTCTTTGTCGCCGTAAACAGGAGTTTTTTATTGGGTATTTGCTGAAACAACAACAGAGTGGTTTCTCCTGGAAAGACTCTCCAAACTGGGGAGAACATTTCTTTATGGAGCCGGCTTTGTGCACGGGGGCAGGGTCATGTTGAAACAGGAAAGGGACAAAGTCAAACTGTTGACAAAGCTGGAAGAACACGTCATTGTCTTCACTGAAAGTAAGGGGCTGAGACCAAACGAGGAAAATCAGATCAGCCGTGTAAAACTATTCTCCACATTTGTAATTGTTCTATTTCTTCAAGTGTACAGGCTGAAGTCTGACGTCTGCTCCTGCACAAACCCAGCTGAGTCGCTGCTGAACCCTGACTGGGTTCCATATCTGGGAAGTGAGCTAATATCAGAGTCTTCAGGGTCTAATTTTAGAGTTGTGTGTTTTATTGCAACACCAAGGACACACAGTCTCACTCACACACACAGTCCAGATGTTTCCTCTTCAACGGGTCCAGGGAGACCGAAGCCGGGTCGCGAGGCAGCCAGCTGGGCCGGAGACGCCGAAAAACACACCAAGAAACCGTCAGGAAAACATGGATCAACCACAGCGGAGAGGATCCTCGGGCTGAAGAGTTCAACGCAAGATTTATGTTAAAGCTGCTTCACCAACCACCTGTGTGTGTTTCTAGCAGGGAAACCGCTAGCCTAGTTTCATCCAAAGAGAAGAAGACACCTCCCTTATCCATCGCTTGGGTTTTGTTGGCTTTATTGTTTGGGGACCTCACTGCTAAAAAATAGTCTGAAAAAACAGAAAATCCATTTCCTTCTCTTGATTATAAACACTAACTGTAGAAAAGCATTAAATTAACAACATCCTGGACTTTTTGATGAAGGTGAAGAAATGCATAAATTACCATAAAGTAGCAGAAGTATTTTTTAATCTTTGTATGTTAAATCAGTTATTACAGATGATCTTACTGATGTTTTATTTAATCCGTGTCCTGCGGCCTCAACGGTGACAAAACAGCCAAGACTCTGAGGTGTGTTTCCTAACTCATGCATGTCAGCAGCTAACTCGCTAATGCTATCATATCATATGTCATATCATATATCATATCATATGCTATGCATCTGATGGGTTAAATGTCCTTAACTTGAAAAGGCTAAATAATCAAATGAAGAGACAGTTATTTTACAATATGTGAAGGAATAGTTTCTTCAGTAATGTTTATACAGTCTTACAGTTCCAACTGGCCCTTTGAGGGTGCCCAAAACGTTAATGTGGCCCGTGGTGAAAATGAGCTTGACCCCCCTGCTCTAAATCCTTCCTGGTTAGAAGCTGCCCACAATGCAAGACAACGCGTCCTCATATCTAAACGACAAAATATCGTCAAGTGTCCCAAAACGACATATAAGGCCGTTTGAAAGTACAAAGACATACGTTTCCCAAAATGACATGTGTATATATGCCTGGTGTTTCAGTCTTTGTACGGTCATTATGTGTGTTGCCCTGTGTTGCCCGTCTAGCTCGGTCCTGTTGCGTCTCCCTGTGTTTTGTGGATTGTGTATTTTTCTTGTGGATCTCTTTATTTTGGATTATGGACTGAGCTGTAAGTGTGCTCGCCTTTTGTTTGCTTAATAAGTTTCTGAACTGCACCAGTTGGCTTTTGTGTTTCTGCATTTGGGTCCACCAGCCTGCACCTTCTACAAACCTGCGACAGATGTGACTTGCGTGATGTACCGAAGGTCCAGTACGCCTGGAAAAGATTGTGGTTTAGGTTAAAATAAGTCACATGACGTTAGTATGTCACCTTTTGTCTTTCTACCACACGGGACTCGAACCTCAGACTCCTGAGTAAAGAAATGAACCTCCGCCCTGCCGCCACCTTTTCTGTCACCTGACTTCTTCTGTCTCCAGAGGCTGAGTCCTGCGCAGCCTGGTGAGGTCAGAAGTCTGAGCAGATGTCACTTTAAACCCAGATGTGGGTTCCGGATTCCAGAGTCAAATATTTACAGTTGTGCAGCACTTACTAAAGGTTTACTTCATCGAAATCTAAGAAAATAGACCTTTCAGAGACTCCACACACACATCAGCTGCGTGTCGTCGACCTCGGCCTGCCTGTGATTTTGTCCGGCTCATTTGTAACCGTTTTGTATTTTTCTGTTCTGGAGGATTTGTTTGGAACATTTGTCTGCGATACGTCGATGCATCATCTATATGTCAGACCTAATTTCATGACATGTTGTCTCCTCCTTCTTCCTGCACATTTTTTCTGCGTCCTGTTTATTTTCTGTGGTCTGTGAGGGTGGGGGNAATAAGCCAGTTTGAAATACCATGATCTGATTATCTGATCCAGTTACATTTCTACACTGTACGTCTCCAACCAAAAATGCAGAATCGATTCCACAGATAAAAGCTGAGTTTTGACAGTCTGACTGTTATTAGCATTCGACCGCCGTGAGACATAATTAACCGTTATTATAAGCTGCTGTGGATAATCTCACGGTCAGAAGGTCAGGCCTTGGCTGAGCGTTCGCTCCATTAGATCATGGAGTCCACAGCTGACCGCGAATGAACGACTGGGTAAAGGAACAGTTTGTGAACTTGTCTTGTTAACCATCTTCCTCAGTCTGACGAGAGGGTCGGTGTCTGTGCGTCCAGAGAATGTGTTCTCTGAGGCAGAGGGAACTGTTAGCCTAGCCCCATAAAAAGAAAAATCAGAGTAATTTAATTACTAAATTTCTACTGAATGTTTTTAACTGTGTACCATTTTTAAAAAGACAGCTTGAGAGGAAGTTTAGCTGCAAAACTAAGAACCAATCAGAAGCCTCAGAACAGCATCAAATTACTAAACGGCTGGAAACGACAGAGGAAGACACATGAAAAACAACTAAATGAACTTTATTCAACATCTTCAGTCTGCCACGTTCCTCTTTTTACTTTTACCTTCACTTAAGAAATATGTTGAAACGTCATGGATAATTAATGGATCGGACATTTGAAGGGCGCATAGATTAAGTTATTAGGTGTTGATGAACATTTGACATGGAAATCACATATTGATGATATCAAAGTAAAGGTTTCCCAAACAATAGGTGTGCTGTATAAAGTCAAAGATTCTCTAAATAAGAATTGTTTTTGTTATGTAATTCACTGATTGTTCCATATCTGACTTACTGCATTGAAGTGCCTGCAAAATACACATTAATCCAATTTTACTCTGACAGAAAAGAGCGATCAGAATTATCAGTGGAAGATCCAACTAATCCGCTATTCATACAACTAAAACCTCTGAAATTTAGTGAATTAGTAGAGTTTAACCTTCTAAAAAACAGCTCATCTGGAAAGCTTACCAAACAATTTGCAAAACAGATCCACCGAGAGGAAAAGTATATATGAACTAAAAGGTACTGAGGTTTTTACAGAACCCAGGTTCAAACCGGCTGTAAAGGAAAAATGTATCTCAATCAAAGGAGTCAGTTTGTGGAACAGTCTTGGATGTAAAATTAAAACTTTATGTGTCCATTTATGTGTTTAAGAAGTGAATATTAGTGCTGCAGAAACATCATACTGTGAAATAGCAGATCAGTTTTATAGATGTGATTTTGTGTTTTGAAGTCTTAGAGAAAGAGACGGCTGCATGAGAATGAATTGAACTGTAAATGATTCTGTGTTGATGGGACAGACAGAAGGTTTTTACTTCTTTCTGCTCCTTTTCAATCATGTTAAAGAAAAAAAAAAAGATCAGCACTCAAGGCATACGTGTCCCTTTGGCAGAGGCCTTTGCCCACTCGTCCTATCTGGGAGGTTTTTACTGTTCACCCTAAAAACTGTGGGATTGTGTCCAAGCTTTACCAGATCTTGGTGATATCTCTGCCCTTCCTCTTCAGAGGGTCCGGGCCTGGGCATGATGTATGGTCGAATATTTCAGAAGTACCACGCAATCCAGACCATCAGACATTTCTCACCCCGTGAAAATAATTAACAGCCCGCTGTGCACCCCTGCGCAGTAAAAGCACCTATTTTCACATGATCTGATCTCCCGTCAGTCGGTTCTGGAACAATATTGCATCCAAACTGTCTGCCTGGTTTAATGTTACTGTACCTGTTACTGTCAGTGTTCTGATTTTGAATGATCTGCTGGACTTACAACTCGTTGCAACTCGTTGGAAACCACCTCACGACCCGACTCGTCTATCCACACGTGGACCACTTCCTACTTGGACGTAGTGTTTATGCACCAGGATGGGTGAACGTTCTGTAAAGTCCGGGCTGCAGCCGTGTTTGGTTCCTTGTCTTGTGTGTTTTTGTGTTTGCCTGTTGCTGCTTGTTGTTTTGTCTCTTCACACAAAATATTCACATGTTCTCTGTCTGTGTATTGTCTGCAGTTTGTAGTTGCTTATTTCTTTTAGTAATAATATAAAATAAAACATTTGATCACAAAAAAACGAGCTTTTCACACAAAATATTCACATGTGAACGCCAATACACCGAGTAACTAGAATTTAATTACACGTTATTTCCCAGGAACTGTAACTGATTATAGCTGCATTTATATTGTGATTAAATCAGTGAACTAAATTACATGTAACTAGTTACTGCCGAACGCTGGTCATGTGACAGGTTTATAACAACTGCAACTGCTTAGCTCAATTTCTCGTTAGAACATATTTGAATGTTTACACAAAGTTAATGTCGTTAAATCAAGAAACATTTCTGATTGTAAAATGATAAGTTGGAAGATATTTATAAGAAGAAGCTTCCGTATGTGAGCACTGGATCTTAACACAGACATTGTCTTGTTCTAATCGAGCTCAAGCTGTCTGATCAGAATCAGTCAGAAACATATTTATTACAAGATCATACAACAATGGACATAAAGCTAAATAAAAAATAAAGATATACAACTACTGAAATAAAATACTGATGGTTGTGATTTATATACTTTTGTTGTAGGGCGTCACTTTGTGTTGAAAAGTCTTTGGGACCAAATGTCTGAGAGTAGGAGTGTGATCACAGACTTTGGTCACAAGAGCGAGACAAGAAAATATTTTAACAGTATTTTTAAGTAATATTCGATGCCGAAACATGTGAGCGGCCTCTTAGTTTACTGCCTTTTCTTCACCAGTTCATGGTGTTAATGTCTTTATTGAAGGAAGGCAGGTGACAAAATATAAAAATATGAAAATGGAATATAAAAGTAATCAGTAGTTTTATTTTGTTGCTTAACTTACTTTCGTGGACATTCGCACATTTGTTCCTTCTAGATATCAATTGCATTGTTTTCTTACTGTGCAAATAAACCATATCAAAGAAATTTCATTTGTTATTTAACATTTCTTATTTCAAGAAAATTTCCCGAAAGATTTCAACAAATGCTTTTAAATAGTGGTGCAGACAAACTCAGCCTGACTCCTGTGGTAGAAAGGCAAAGTATCTAAGAACTCTGTGAGCGCTGCTGCCATCTGCTGGGCCAAACACAGAATGAGACGCCAAACTTCTTTTACTCTGCATTTATTATTTCTTTATTTATTTTATTTATTGAAATGTTTTTTTATTTCACAATTTATAAAAGGATTTGAGTTGTACATTAATAAACATTATTAACTCATTCTGAACCAATTATAACTCAAAACACACTATGTATATTTATTTATATATTATATTACTATTCACATATAGACAAAAGTACTGGGACACTTGCCCGTTTCTTTTGTGGCGTCCCATTCTGAATCCACAGGCGTTAAAATGGAGCTGGTTCCCCTCTGCAGCTCTAACAGGAGGAGGCGGAGTTCTTCTTCTGGGCAGGTTTGCTTACAAGATGTTGGAGTTGAGCGTTTGCGAGGTCAGACACTGATGTTGGACCAGAGGTCGTGGTGCGCAACCTCCGTTCTAGTTCATCCCAGCGGCGTTGGATAGGGTTGAGGTCGGGTCTCTGAGAGGGCCGTTTCTTTACGGAGCTGGAGTTGGAGGAATTATAACTGTCTGCTATAGTGTTAAGATTAAAGTAGTAAGACACGGGTGTCCCATTACTTTTGTCCCTATGTTGAGTTTTTTAAAGACTAACGTTACATACGAGCCTGACGTCACGTAACGTACTTATCTGAACGGCATCTTTAAAGGGCGTTTCAGGCGGACGCTGAAGGGTACCTCAAACACCGACGCTTGTGTTTGACGCCCTGGGATGAGTTGATTGGCTCTTGTATTCGAGACCTGTCAACCAATCAGTTCTTATTACAATATTTTCAGACATTAACACCAAAACAATCAGACTGAAAGGAAGATCCTGCAGTTACATAAAGAATAAACAGTGAATTAACAGTGAAACAGTTCTTTGTCCTCCTCTGGAGCTGTTGAAAGGTGTGTTTGTGGTTTCTATGCTTCCCGTCTTTGTTCATTGAGGTGATCTTTGGCATGAATGTGCGTGAAACTCTGCTTCACAGCTTCTGTGTCTAGAAAGCGTCCTCCGGCTGCACAGAAGTTGTAGGTTGCATCGTTTCCTCCGCCGCCTCTTCCTTTGCATCGCTGACTGACTGGTTTCTGCAGCAGGGGAACATCCTGCAGATCGTCTGTCTGAACGGCGCGTAGAGGTAGAAGAAGAGCACGGGGTCGAAGCAGAGGTGCAGCACGCTCAGCAGCAGCGTCCACTCCTTCCCCAGAAACAGCTGCCTCCTGGTCTGGCAGTCTGTGATGACTTTGGTCTGGGCCAGCGTGTACGGCGTCCGGACGACGTGGTAGGGCACGAAGCTGAAGATGTAGGCCAGCGCCACGGCCGTCACGTTCCCCGCCGCCTGCCTGGCGTCCACCCAGAGTTTGGCGTCCTTGCGACTGCCCAGGAGTCTTTTGAGAGCCAGACTGCAGGAGACGAGCACGGCGATGGAGGCGTTGAGGAACAGAGCCGTGCAGAGGAAGACGGTCAGGGCGTGCCAGTGGAGGCCGATGACCGTCTTCAGAGATGAGCAGCTGAGGTACCGCTCCTCCTGCAGGGAAAACAAACAGCGACGTTCTGCGTTTACGTTTGGTGGTTGGCTTTTAATCTTCAGTTCATTACAAACATCAGCTGAGTCATAAACGGACGCCAGGATGAGGAGCAGTCGAAGCTGTTCCGAGTTTCAAGTTGAAGCAGCTGCAGGTTTTATACATACTGTTAGACCCTAACCTGCAGCAATGCAGCAGGACTCATTAGACTGGATATGATCTGGACCTGTTCAGGTTTAAGCTAACAGACGAAGTGAAGTGTATCTCGGAATAATCGGAGACTATCGGTTGAATTTTAAAAGTCATATCAAGAAAATCTGTAAAACCATTAAGGCCAACTTGAGCTGCTTGACTCTTGACTGTGCTTTCACACATATCCTGTGGCTTAACCAGATGGTCCCAAGCTCATCAGTCATCATTCAAAACCATAGAGTGTCTTTATAACCGAGCCTTGAAAGTTCTGGACAAGAAGAGAATAAGGTATCATCACTGTCAAACTCAAAGTAAATATAAGATTTTAAGTTTTGTTAATTTTATCTCTCTTCTGGTTAAACTGGTCTTCAAATGCTTAAATGACGCTGCTCCACCACCGCTTTGCAAAACAATAACCAGACAGCAAAGTACCAGATCCATCAGCCGATCAAAAGGAAGCTGGAGTATTCCTTTTTGAATAACATCATTTGCCCAGTAAAAGGGGCAAAATTATGGAATTCTCTGCCAGATCACTTGTAATGTATCCCGACATTAGCCTCCTTTAAAAAAAACAACACTAAGTCGTGGTTAATTCAGGAACAATACTGCTCTCATATTTAGTCTTTACACGTTGCTCTTATTTTCTTCCATTGTACTGCATTTGTTTTTTTTTAAACTGTATTTTTTAATCAAACAGCCCTACTAGGGACAAGCATCGCTAATTAGCTTTAGCTAAAAACACCATGATACACACATGAGATGACTGTCAAAGTTTATCTGTTTTTGTATCCGTCCCTATTCAAATAACTCAAAAAAAAACTAGAACTGCAAGCAGTCATAAGCGGGGTCCAAGCCGCCCCCCCCTTGCCCCGTGGACGGTGTGTGAGTCGTCCCGGGCCCCCCGCCGTCATGCCGCATAAGGTCCCCGAGTTTGGTCTTGATCGGCCAATCCAAACGAAGGCAAAACGTCCTGCGTTTGAAAATGCCACTGGAATGAATGGGGTTTAGTGAGAGATTTCAGCTTGGATTTTAGCGCCACCTGTAAGCAGAATTGCACCAAATTTTTTTAGGTGTCATGAGGGGCCCATGGGGAAGAATTTCCCCAAATTTGTTATCGTTCGGACTTGTGGTTATAGAGATATAAAATGCATGTAAGTCAATGGTATTTTTTTCAATAGCGCCAACTAGGGGCTAACTGCACCAAATTTGCACATAAGGTGTCAAGTTCTGTGTTGATCGGCCTTTCCAAGGCAGAGATATGTTACAGTTCCTGTTTTTAGCGTTTTAGCAAATATTTGTTAGCTTGTATTCGGGGCTTTTTTTGTGGATCAAAATTCCCTCCACAAACTTTCTTCGGCTCGGTCCAGAGATGGTCCGTGCCAAGTTTCCTGTCGATCGGACTTGTGGCTTCAGAGGAGTTAATTAAAATAGGTTTTTTTAGTTTTCTTGATGTAGCGAAAAAAAGTCTAGGCGGAAATGGGCGTGGCCTATACCAGGAGATTCAGCTGGATCCCCCGAACGCGTGGATATAAGGTTTTTGATATACGCCTTCGTAGGCGGGAGTTCTAAGACCAAACGTGTTGACCTTGCTTATAGCGCCCCCTAGAGGTAGAAGTGTGCTAATTTTTGCGCCTGCAGTCGCTGCGGTGACCTGGACCTACCCTGTGAGTTTTGTGTTTATAGCACTAGGCTGCAGTAGTGGAATTAGCGGCGGAAGAATAACAATAAACAATATGGTTCCCAGCTCTGCTAAAAATAACACCATGATGTAGCATTAAGCCGTAGCATCATCAGTGGAAGTAGCAGTGGCAGTAAGTTTTCCAGTCACTTGTATTACAGTACCTTTACTTCCCGAGTGGGCAGAACCATGTTTGGCACCATGATGAGCAGCAGCAGCAGCCAGACGACCAGCGTCAGCAGCCGGGCGAAGCCGGCCTCCTGCAGCCGCAGAGAGCGCAGAGAGCGGGAGTCCTGCGGCAGAAGAGACCCATCAGCCACACTGACTCACATCCACCACCTGGGTTAACATTCAGGTACGTCTCCCGACCCCCGTCATGAAGCTGTGTTCCCGCGTAGCCTTACCTGCATGTAGCGGTCAATGATGATGAAGGCGAGGAAGGCGATGGATGCGTAGAGGCTGATGTAGATGGTGACGGCGCTGGCCTGGCAGTGAAACACCATGAGGCTCCACGACGCCGCCCCGAGGTCGTAAAGGATCTTAAAGGGCAGCGCGAGCAGCAGCAGCAGGTCGGCCAACAGCAGGTTGACCAGGTAGACGCTGGCGTTCTGATGCTGCAGAACCACAAACAGACACACCTTTAAAAACCGAGACTAGCGTCCCGCTTCCACCTCATGTCTTATCACCTCACCCAGAACCCAACGTCCAGCCCAGGTCCTACCGTGGCTCGGGGGCTGCGGATGAAGGCCCACACGGACAGCAGGTTTCCAGGCAGACCGACGACGAAGATGAGGATGTAGAAGACGGCGAAAACGATCATCTGGTCGTTGACGATGCACTGCTTCTCCTCGCCAAGTCCTCCAGCGCTGGAGTTGGAGGAAGGAGGCATCTTCGAGAGCGTCAGCGCTCACCTGGAGCTGACGCACACAGAAACACACGCCGTCCGTGCTGGGAGTCAGTTTCATTAAAGGAAGAAAGAAACTCAAAGACCACCGAGAGCTGCAGGTTTGATGTTGAGCTTACTGCGGAGCGTCTGGAGGATGTCTGAATCTGCAGCAGCTGCTCAGTTTGGGGTTCAGACGTCACAGCCTGGTTCGCAATCAGGAAACAGGAAGAGTGAAGGTCTGTGGGAAGGAAACCCACGTTGAAAATCTTTTTTTTTTCTGATTCAGCCTGAGCGACGGGTTCCTAGAAGAACACAAAAGTTCCTGTCAGTCTATGAAACACTGGTGTCAAGTGGGCAGGCCTGCACCAATCAGAGACAGATCTTTCTAGGCCACTGCCGATCAGGCCTCGCCGTCTGCTGCTGAGCTCGCTGTTAAACTCTTAATCACTAACATCTAATGATGTTTTTGACTATTAATTAATAAGATTCAGTGTTACGGAGAAATTCTTGGTAGATTTGAAACCATCTGGGAAATAAAGATCTTCAGTAACGCTGCCAGAGCGACGCCCCTCCGGACGGAGCGTCTTACTTTAATATACTGCCACTGCTTTATATTCCTGTTCCTGTAGTTTTCAGACCGTTTCCTTCCCACCAGCCCCTGTTTTCATCTTCTGAAAATCAACTTGCAGAAACTTAATCCCTGCTGCAGACAGGTCGACACTCAGATCATCTCTCAGTGTTTGAGATATTTCTCTGTCAGAGTTTCACTGTCTTCATCAGAGCCGGGGCTGCTGACCAAACCACCGAGTCAAGACCAAGACCAGAGTTTTATTAGTGCTACAACACTAGCAGGGGCTGTTTGAAA
>JAPMOB010230202.1:0-19859 GCA_029875015.1 Lepomis gibbosus
CCCCCCCACTCCAATCTCGACTTTGATGAAATTTGCTTTCCCAGAATCCTAACTACAATGAATCCCCCCCACCCTTGCGTGCCCTTGTGAGAGGATATATGTCAAAGCTGTAACATCATACTCCAAAGTATCACTTCGACTTTCCACAGGTCACATTCCTTTGTGATGGTGGAGGACGTGTGAATGGATTCACCTATGTGGAGGAAAGGAGGAAAAGGACGAAAGTAAAAAACAAGGGGGTATTGCAAGACAAAATAAAAGACAAGAAAGAGCAAAAACAGAGTTATGAGAGTCCACTGGCACAGAGCAGCCTCTGACACAGCTCATCCTTCCCATCATACACATTCCTGTCTGACACGCTCACAAAGCCCCATTGTGATGAACTGGATCTGACTCATATCTTCACTGCTACCTACCATATACGCTGTGACGACCACATACACACAAAGACACACACACGTTTGGCCCTGAGCCACCTCCATTGTGCAGAGTTATGGCCTGACAGTTTTAATACCACCTGTAAATGATTCTCTAGGTAGGAGGTGTGAACTTCAAAAGATAAGGAGAGAAGAGAGGAGGAGGAAGTATGAGCCATGATATTGTGTTGCTCTAGTGTGGTCAAAGGCGATACTGAGTGCTCAGCTTGTGTGTGTGTGTGTGTGTGTGTGTGTGTGTGTGTGTGTGCATTGTGTTGTCTTCATACTTGTCAGACCTTTAGACATTAGCTACTGCAGACCGAAGCCTGTAGAAGATTAGAGAATCACTGTCAGTGGAAGATGTATCCTACTTTTACTAACGTTTACATAAATTGCATTAAAACCTTTTGCTTAAGTAAATGAAAACACATATTAACCAAAATGTACTGTTACAATAATGTTGGGCAAAAATTCTGATATCACTCTTTTGTTGAGAAGGGAAAGAAAGAGAGCACAGCTAGAAAAAAAGCCAGATGGAGACAGTAACTAAAGAAAAGGTGATAAAAAAGAAGGAGCAATTGCTACAAGGAAAGAGAAATTCTGTATTTCTGTGTTACAGTTCTATTATTACAGAAACTTCCCTCAGTTTTTTAATGGTTGGATCTGTCACCCAGAAAAACACTTCCACCAGCTCTGTTTACAATCTCTAGAGAAATGATGAAGCGATCACTTTTCAACACCATTGTAGGAAATTAACATAATTTTCAATAATCAAATAATCAAAACCCCACAAAAATAATTTGAGTCGTTCAGAGCACTCCTGCAAAAACAAGGTTGTTATCAGAGTCCCTGAAAAATTGACAATGCGGTGAAACATGTTTATTTGACTATCTATCTCTCTATCTATCTCTCTATCTATCTCTCTATCTATCTAGATGCTCCCTTGAGAATAAGACAGCGGCCTAAATTCCTACCAGAATTCGTTTCAAGTTCCTGCAAACTAAACTCAAACCAGCAGTTAGGATCAAACTTCCTTGCATTGAATGAAATATTTAAATGTACGAAGCCACGTTTCTGCGTTGTTACAGCAAACAGAAATATGCATTTACATTCCTAGAGTATCTCTTTATACAAATTTCAGCACTATTGAGCCAGATATATTTTAGTATCTTTGAAAACATTGCAATCTCCAAAGAATTTGGGTTTCTCTGTTTTTTCACACCACAAGACTGTAAAGAATGGGCCTACAAGTGGGTCAGTGGGATTATTTCTAGTAGAAAAGTGAAACTTATATAAAACAAATTGGAGCTAAATAACATTTGAAACTGACCCACAATTATAAACTGTAAGAGTACTGGTACTAATGTCATCAACTCAACAAGTTTTCTATTGTAAGCTGAAGTTCAAAGTAAGAGAGAAAGATAGAAATACCAGAGTTCAACCTGTTATTTTCTCCTCATCACATTAACACTTAAATAGACACAGTAAACGTTTGCCCCACAGTCATCGTGAAAAGAGCGGGCAGGTTTTTTTTGGGAGCGTTGCTCCTACAGAGTCGTACATCCCCGGGGCAGAGGTGTGTGTCCGCTCAATGGGACAAGAGAGAAAAATCCCCAAATTCCCCCTGTGAATGGCACTGAGTAATTAATCTCCAGCAGGGGTTTGCCCTCCTCTCTGACATATGAGTGACATGCAGGCTTGTGTGTATGAGAGCAAGGGGTGTTTGATTGCCTCTCCTCCAGGCCTGCTCCATCATGTCCTCTTCTTCTTTTGATGTTTCTCCTTTCTTTTTCAATTACTTTCCTCTCTTCTTACTCTTTTCACTCTGCTGCCTGGTATGTTCTGTCCTATTCTTCTTCTTTATGTTTTGGTCTTTTACACTGCAAAATGCATCAGAGTGAAAATGTGAATAAATAGCCAGAGGTACAATCCATACAATGCTCAGGTGTCTGCACGATGCTGTGACAAGCAGCTTTATAGCTCACTGTGTCAGTTCGTTGGCCAGTCAGTCTGTCCACAAAAATGCCCCTACTCTTTGCAACAGTTTATACCCTAGGAGGCTGAAATTTGGCATGTGTGTGGGTGTGTGTATGTTTTTATGCCAACTGGCCAAAACAGGGCAATGGGAGTGACCTATCGCAAAAAGGTGCATTACTTTTAAATTCACAACTTGGATTCACATAACATGACCAAACTTTGCAGAAAGACACAGATACATACACGCAATTCTGCCAAGTTCCCTACAGAGTTCCTTTTTCTTTGGTGAAGGTTATCCCCGCCCTTACACTTTAGCCATGCCCACAAAGCTATGCCCAACCTATGACAAGCGCAGCTATCTCTAACACAGAAATTTGCCATGGACATAAGTGTTTCTCAGGTTGTGTGTGCATGAATGTGTAGATTCATACGTGTACATGCCAGGTATTGCAAATTTTTGCGCAATGTTTATATTTTTAGGTGAACCATTACATCTTAAAAGCTCCCCTAATCAATATTCTCCATCACGTTACCATCAAAGATGTTGCTCATAATGGAGAACAGGGAATTATCGCCCACCCCTGCAATCTGCATCAGCTCTACTGAGCATTTTAGTGTCTCTCAGCTCATTGTTTTGGTTTTATGGTCCACAGCTTTACCCTTTTAAACCCCTTTTCCACTGCATGGTACCAGCTTGACTCGACTCTACTCACCTTTTTTTTGGTTTTCCTTTGTGGAAAAGTTGTAGCTGTACCTGCTACCAGTTAATTTTTTTGTATTACCTCTGTCAAGGTTCCAAGCTAGCTGAGGCGATACTAAAATGTGATGTAAAAACGCAGCACAGTGCTGATTGGTCAGAGGGAATCGTCACTATTCACTGCATCATTATCATTGCGCGCGTGACAGAGGCCAGCAACAGAAAGTTCAATATTTTACAATTTTCAAACTAAATGCACTTTTGAGAAGTTTTGAGGTGAGAAATCAACTGTGTAGATTTCAAATATTGACAGTTTTACGAAAAGTGATGGCAAAACAAGTATGTGCTTTAAAGTTTTCAGAGTTGAAGAGCTCCGCAAGCATCCTGTCCTCGCTAAAAGTTTTTGCTTGCAACATGTTTTTCAGCTATACAGCTAGCTTAACATTATATTCTCCAGCATCGCATTCTCCAAGGAACAGGCAGGTTGTTGTGTTTGGCAGAATTTAATGAAGGAAAATATGTAATTTGTAAAACTGCAAAAAGGACACAAAAATACAAACATGTAAGTACCTCCTATATACTAAATACTCTCTCTAGTACATTATTAGAGACAGAATACTAACACAACAGGTGCTGACTGTTAACAGGTACTGAAGGTAGGTATGTCAATCCAACAATACACTAACATCATCCACCAATATTCATAAATAATTTGACTACACTCAAACACAAGAAATAATAACATCAACGTGTTAATACCACTGTATATTGAAGATGACTTACGGATGAAGCCGTTTGGTGGACTTTAAGACACAGGATTGCGAGGATTGCTAAACTGTGATGTTTCCTCTAAGAGCCCATGTGGAACAGGAAGTTCCTAAACACTACTTCCGGTCATCCTGACTATTTACAATTAGCTTACTTCCTCTTCAGAAATAAAATAAAAAACAAAATAAGCCTATAAACAGGTTTCAATACATCAAGTGGCGGCAGGGGAAGTATGCGCCAAGCCGCGGGAGGAGCTCGCATGGCCGGCCAGCTGCCCTCTCACAGAGCCCTCTGGCCTTACTGTCACACAGACCGCTGCAGCAACAATGGCAGAGGAAAACACAGCTGGAAGGTTTTTATATCACTCGTCTGTCTTTACATTCAGAGTAATGTTGAAACCTTTTAAGTTTTAACTTAAATTAAGAGAGGTCGCTGGTGGGAGTGTTGCATTGACTATTACGTCGCGGCCGTTGTGTGTGGCGTTGCTACGACGACCAGCTACATAGAGGGTTATTATCTCTGAGTACTATCTGCAATGGAAAACGGAGCACGGCCAAACCGAGTCAAGTAGAGTCGAGACGAGTTGAGCTGGTACTGGTAATAGATAAACGGCATTAGTTCAATTTCACCACTCACCATTCCCAGCATAAAAGCTCTGATACACCCACTGTATGCTTCTTGTCCAAAACCAAAAGGCAAACAGACATAGTTGCTGGCCAGCTGGTGAGCGTAGTGGAACATTTAGGCCTACTAGTTAGTAGAAATCAAACCAGAGCAGAGACTTTAGACTTACATCCGAATGATAATGTTGCTATATATATATATATATATATATATATATATATAGTACAGATTTGATATACCATCACTACTGACATTTCAGTGCTCTTAATTCTGGAGGATTTGACGATGATACACCCAACTTTCCGATGCACATGTGCAATTACAAATTTCAAGACAACAAAGTCACTACAGAGCAGTTAAACAAATAGCTGATCCAGCTGTGCTGCAGAGGACCAGACTGGGATAATAATTCAGGCTGGGAATCTATCTGAGCCCAGGCCTATCTCAGCACATTTACGGCAGACCATGTACTGCATGATGTAATTGTCTTGTTAAGATAGTTTTTCCGTTCACTGTTTATGCCAGTATTATATACTACACACAAAAACACATCAAAAATGTCTCAGATATCCTCTTGAACAGATCTGTAATTCTGCAGCATTTAGCTGCACTATTCCACATAGCTTTTCCCTTATTAATACCCTCCCTCTCAGCTCTACAGACACTCCAAACACAGTATTAACTGTGTCTTGATGTATACTTGCATGTGACCAATCATGTGGCAGAGATCATATCAGGTTAAAAGCAGGCAGGGGTGCTGATGCTCTACAGTTCTGAGTGACTGTAGCTGGCCCATTCAGTGTTTTGTATTTTTAACACTGTACTGGTGCCATAGTTATCAGAAAATAATGTTGCTTAGAGATGTCGCTTCAGAAAGGAGGATTTCATTGTTTACTATGTATGAGTATCATCTCCTTCTTGCTTCCCTCTCTTTCAGATGTAAGTAAAATACACTAGTGAGGAAAATGTGAATATAATTAGGGAACCTGGTCCCTGTCATTTAAATGTGATAAACGTGATGAGTGAAATCTCTTCTGTTAAAATGCCGCAAACTGACCTGATTGGACAGATTTCAGCAACTTTTTCCTCAGGGATCAACAGTCACATGTGTCTGAATCTACCATCTGTAAACACTGGAAAATTGTATTTCCCATAATTGTGCTTCTTTAAATAAAATCTTACTAGTAAGCAACAGCAACGGTCTATGGGCCGTAACTTGAGAAGCAGCTATTTGTGAGTAACAGTGAGTGTGTGTTAGTGCAGCAGAGGAGGAAGGGAGGAATGCCTGCCACATTAATGACAACCACACTTATGTAAAGCTCCACACAGTATTTATAGAATCAGCTGGGCTTCAGAAGGCCACAGTCGGAAAGTCCACAACCCAAAGTCATGACACACACACACACACACACAAGGACACACAATCCATTCATATTTAAATTCATCATGTGCAATACACTCTAATTTTGATCTGCGAACAGCCGCTTTCCTGAAATTTACCATAATTTGCAACCCATTATCCCACTAAAGTGTGTAATACACCCACCGATCCATTAGATAATATTGTATCAGTGTCCTGGGCATGAAAAGTACATGTGTATGAAGGTGCAGCACCAGCAGGGGGCGATAACACACAGAAGTAGAAGACGAATTTCGTATAAAGAGCGAAAACGTCCATGTATGAAGGATGTTTATTACACATATGATGTTTGTCAATTTAATCTAAACCCCCAGCTATTTACCCCTATTTGCAGGAATACCGCCTAAAATAACATACCCAAAATTAATCAGTAATAACACCTCAACCATTAGATGGGATAGACCTAGATGCATAATTCTGCTCTCTTTTGATAGGTCAGAAGCTAAGGAATATGAATCAACTGTAAATTAACCTATTTATTTTTGTATTAGAGTAAATGGAGATGCAATAAAGGAAAATATATTTTCAGTTTTTGATGTGGATCTAAATGGTTGGTTTGAGTTTGTAAATGAGCCTCCTAGCTTCACAGAGGTGTCTAGCCTGGTTAAGGTGACAAGAAACTAGGTCCATGGATTTCTCATTTGCATTTTGAGGCGAAAATGTCATGCTTCCCCCGGTACCAGGGGCGTCAGTGCTCAGTTTGAAAGTCAAGAAAGTCTCAGTTTGTTCTAAGACTGTTGAGGTATAGGACTGTGAAAATACATAATTACAAAAACCACAAACCCAAAAGTCAGGTGTAACTGTTTCTCTCAATGCCTGAAGCTAAGGAATGAGTATAAGTACTTATGAAAACATAAAAGAATTATATGAGGAAAGGACCAAGAGTCGTTAGATTAAACACATCAGGTGAGATATATTTCTGCATAGAGCATAGCTAAGTTAGCTAGCTAGTAGCAACCAAGCAATGAATGTTAGTAAGCATTAACACGTTAACATGTTGCTGACGTATATTGCTTTGTTGTGGTAACAGGTTGAAATATTCATGATGTGTCAAAATGAGAGATAATGTATTATTTTGTCCTTTTGAAAATGGCAGAAGCTCTCCACACAGAAAAGGAATGGAATTTCTTGCACAGTGGTACAGCAGTGTGTGTCGCTGTGAATCAGAGTGGCCCAGTTCTGAACAGAATTAGCCCCGCTGGGGTGTCTGACCTGACAGTGGGCTTACTATGACTTCTAACTATCTGTGCCATATTTATCAGAGCTACATCGGTGTTTTCAAAGCTGCCAGGGCAACATATACACAAAATCAGGGCTGACACATCTGTATCTGTATACATCACAGAGAGCATGGAAATAATTGTGAACAACTCAGCTGGAAATAAGGAAGTAAAGTGTAGAACATTTTAAAACTGGCTTCATTTTTTTTTAGCATTTTTATCCCTGATTGACTGACAGCAATGTCAAAATAGTATATCTTGTACTAGCAAACAAACATTTCCATAATTACAGAACTTACCTTTCACTTCCAGTATTTTCATTGTCTGTAGATCCCTTACAGTTCTGTTAGTTTTAATTGCATCATGTGTTACTTTGTGTTTGCTCTTTTAAGTTGGCTCAGTGAGCTACTATTTAACCAGTTTTTATTTATTCACATTTTTAGGAGTATGTGTAGCCTAAGAGCGAACAGAATTATCACTGACAATTGCATCAGGTTTTTTATCCTAATGCTATACCCACTAATCTAGTAAACATGCATGTCCTGTCCATATCCCTGGGTATATAATTAAATATAGCCAATAATGCAAATACTTAATTACATGTTATGTTTTAAATAAACACTGTCTACAGAGGAGGCATAGCATGAATAGGATGTTAGCAGCAGCTTCAGTGCTCCCTCTGTGTACACACAGGATGCATTCAGTCACTATAATGACAGCGCTCAGAACAGCTGTGTTCAAATAGAAAGTGAATTTTCGACATGTGTTTTAGTACACATTTGACCACTGGATACTTTTTGACAGGTCCTGAGAATGTTTGCCCTTAATCTGGTTTACTACAACGGTGTGAACCCAAAATTACAGATTTGGCTAAGATTTAACTACAATAAATGAATCAAAAGGATGCCGAAATAACCACATTATGATGGTAGGTTGGTCCACAAGGCGGCAAGCAAACATCTTCTAATATGCTTGTTTTTCTGAATGGAGTTAGGATTGATCAGGACTATGCTAACTTAAACATATTATTTAATATAAAGAAAGCTGAATTCAAGTAAAATACACATATTTTCAGAATTTAGTAGTATCCAGTGGAGACAGTGGTTCATGTAATTAAGCATTGTCATTAAACCAATCATCCAGCAAGTAGTCCCACTTCCTTGCTTACTTTTCTCCAAGCAGTCTACTTTTTTGACCAGTCTCTGTATTAGTATAGGATGGTATCATAGAGCTGGGTGTCCACAGATAGCTACAATTATGACAGTGGAGGCTTGTTGCTTCAGGCAGGTCGAGAAGCAGGAGTGAAGATAAATTCACTTTTTAATCCCAAAAGTAAAAAATAAATAATCTGAGTTCTCCTCCCTTCGGTAAATGGCTTCGGATCAGAGCAGAAACCAGTGGGACTTTGGGTGTTTATTCCTCCTGAAGTTTCAGCTCTGCCCCCGGCTCTCCTCCTGAGTTCCCTGACACTCAGCATCAGTCTGTCCCTCCACTCTGCCCCGTCCGACCCACACTGCAAAGCCCGGTGATACAAAAAATTGTTTTTGAGTATTTTAAACTTGCACAGATGCAAATTTTGAGTATTCACTTCTTCCGTGTTGCACCAAATTTGCGTCAAATTCACGTCTTTGCAAATTCATGTCTTTGCATTGACTTTGTATGTAATGTTGTGTGAAAATTTTGCTTTGCTTTCTGTGCCAAAAGTACATTATGCAGTCTGTATAGATAGCTGGAATGATTAAGTATGTGTCAGACATGCATGTTTCAGGGAATAGGTTTTAGACTGTTGGTAAATATTGGTAAAGCTTTACAAATGCTACGCAAAAATGCCACTAGTTACTAAGGAACAAATAAATCACAACCTGATAATGCATGTATTGTTAATGAGTAGTTTCTAAATAACTCCAACTTGAGGAATTTAATAATGAAAACAAACTGGAAGGGACTAAATTGATGAATCATTTAGGTAATGATGAGTTCACAAAAATCTGTCAGTCGGAATAATGACCATTTTCTTCAAGTTGTTCCTGATTAATTTTGACTTAGTGCTCCAATTTTAGTAAAAGTTTCCAAAGTGGAAAGTTAAAGAAACATAACAATCCCACATCTCCATTGTACTTATACAAGAACAATAACATTTTTGTCAGTCCTGACACCTCCTCAGAGGCATAAAAGATGCTGCCACAGTGGGGGGTCTCCGTAATTGGCCTGACACAAAGGATGGTGGCGGATGGAAGAGGATTATGGGTGGGGAGGGGGGCATTTTGTGGAACAGAATTTACCAGAAAAACTGTAAAATGTTAAAACTGCACACCACACTGCACACAGAGGCGCATCACTTTGTATCATAGTCAGAGACAAGCCTCTCATTTGTCTTTTTGAATGTGTGTTAGGTTGTTTGTGCATTAGAGTGTTTGTACATGTGTATGTGTAATTACTTCAGTGTGTGTATGCAAATACGTTTGTGCCTCTTTGCATGCTCCAGTACCAAAAATTCACAAAGAAGTCTAATAATTAAATGTTTGCTCTTTTAAAAAGATTGATGAACTCACAAGCTGCGGGGTTCTGTGTCAATTTTATCTCAGCTCTTGTCTCTTTAGGCTTTTCATGTGTCTGGGCTTACTCACACTTATAATGGTAAAATTTTATATCAAAATCAGTTCATGAGTGAAACTGCCACAATCTCTGGATTTGCAGTAAAATGAATCTGCTCAGATTCAATATTAATAAACTTTGACAGAAATTCACACAGTTTAATGACAGAAGTTAAAAGTAGAGGAAACAATTATTTTATCCATGTTCTACCATTCAATTCTGTATAAAATAAAATCCTGTAGCAACAAGCGTAAGAGCTTAAAAACACTGAGGATTAGTTATTTAGATTAAACCTATGTTGACTGATGTTTTGGCCACTTGGGGGCAGCAGAAACAAGCTGTAAATACAGCACTGACACATTTAAAGTTGTTAAACTGTGACGTATTTACCCATCCAGCATGGAGAAAAATTTGCATACATTTATATATAATCTATAATATGTATATGGCCATGTATAACAAGTCTTATTCACTCTCCCTTTAGTTTTGGTTCCTCCTGATAAAACATACATATGTGTAGTTGCTAATTAATTCACTGTGTGCAAACTTTGCCTGTCTGCTGATTGGTGCTGGACAGGTTGGGTATAATTTTTATACAGAGTTGAGTAATAATTCATAGTAAGTTTCTCACTTTGAGCACCCATTTCACTGTCTATGGTAATATAAAAATAATAACATTGCAGCTTTAACTTTTCTTTTGGCTGCATTGCATCCTGGTATTTTGAGTCCTGTTGGTGTGAATAATCTTCTCTCTGTAGATGATTTGTTGTCAAGAAATACAAAAACAGATACACCAACACAGTCACTCAACACGGACAACCATCACAATATTAGCAGTGAGTATGGAAGACATCATTAAACACAGAAACATACACACACACTTAAGGCAACGCAGCATAAACTGTAATGCTACTGCTGACAATTTAGACGCCACCAAATCCCTAACATTATATTTCTTGGCTGTTTTTTAAGGTTCTTAGATGACCAGCAGCAGGATGTGCACATTGTAATGTAACTGTAAAAGTTGGCCACTTGGGCTTCATTTCTGTCCTACAGAGAATGAATAACTCTAGCTTCAGACAAACATCCATCCATAATCGTGTTTAGTAGAGCCCGAGACATGTCCACAAGCCTTTTCCACACCATAAATCTGCTTTTACAGCTGGGATACAAACTCTGCGTTGTTTCAACAATTTATAGTTTGTTGCATAAGCTAAGAGAATTTATCAGCAGTGTCTAGGTGTGTGTGTACACAAAACTCAGTGGTTTATGGTATGGTATAGTGCTCAAGGTGAAGTTTTTTTAACATGTTGTGTTCATGTAATTTCAGGAATGTAGTGATGACTGAAATCAGAAATCAATGGAAATACTGCACAATGCACGACACCTTGAAGATGACTTTAAATAAAACTACAGTGCTGGACATTTAAAGGTTTAGTCATAGGACACTCCCAGCCAAAGCAAATTGTGCTCTCTTTAAAACAAGCACATTCACACTGACAAGCATAATGGTAACACAAAATGAAAGCAGCTGTCCCATGTGAACCACAAGGACAAACCACAAAGAAAATAAAAATCACTATAAGTGTTTTGTCAGTCTCTTTCACTACCTCTCCCTTTGTTTCTCACTTTTCTTCTCCGTTTTTGTGACTGTCTCTCTTAGTCTTGTATACCATGTGTGTCTCTTAGCTCAGCAGGTCCGGGGCTTCAGCATGAAGACGGGTAGTTTTGTCCTGATGTTCGACACCTGGGAGGCAGATTTAAGCTGCTGGAAGTTCAACCATCAGACAGACACAACGCCCCCCGAGTCACCAGGACAAACACAAAGACTCTGCAAAGACAAAGTATACCTTTCACAGTTCCTCTTTCTCTCTCTCTCTCTCTCTTTCTCTCTCTCTCTCTCTGTCTGCGTTTCAAGGCCTGAGGTGTCTCTGGTTATTTCTTCCTCCACTTTCTTTAAAGAGACACTCACATTTTGTTGTTGCACCCAATAGCACCCTCAAATCGACAATAATCCACCCAGTTCACTTCACACTGGAATTGTAAATTAAATAAATAAATAAAGAAGGACGTAGAATTTAGTATGGGTGGTAGGGAGATGTCCTTACCAATTGTAATATTCTCATAGAATATGCTGGATGATTGGTTTACTGACAATGCTTAATTACATGAACCACTGTCTCCACTGGATACTAGATGTGATTCAGTGTGATTTGTTATTTCTCACAAAGTCCTTCTCCCGTGCATGCAAACCTTGAGTATCACAGTTTGATGAGCAAGTGCACTTGTTGTTTTTGCGGTAGCCGTCAATAAAAGACACAGTTACAGCACGTCATGGTCTGTATGTGCTTTTGTACGCAACATACAAACAAGACACCAATACCTAGCAACTATTGAATTGCCTCTGTTGTCTGTCAGTAGTCAATATACTGTATTTGCTACACAAACAATTAACCGCTCTCGTGCTCTTCTTCTTCTGTGCATTAAGTTTTGAAAGATTATGTCCTCCCCCCCTTATATGCCTCACAGTAGTTTGGTCCGCCCTCTACTTTTTCAGATCCTCAGCCTTTATTTCTAAAAAGCAACTAGCAACAAGATTTATTCAGGCTACATCTACACTACTACCGTTTCATTTTAAAATGCAGAGTTTTGCTACGTTAGCACCTTCCGTCCAGACTAAAACCGTGAATCCGAAAACCTAAAAAAGAGAAGTTTGAAAATGCTGCTCACCTTTAAAATGATGACGCAGATGCCACATTTGGCGTCTTGATTGGGTTTTATTAGTCATGCAAAGCAAAACCACAATGCTACTGACAGTGGGGGTTTTTTTGGCATTTTTATTAAAATATTTTGTACTGGGCAAATAACACTAGTATTGCGTATATCACTGGATTTACTTTGCAACAACTCACAATTATATTTTCGCCGCCACAGTTGATTTGTATTACTGTGTTACTTTCAATAACAGTCCTACCTTGTTGTCGGTCCATGCAAAAAAAATCTTGATTATTCCTTATGCTATTCTTTGTTCGTCTGTAGTAGTACTCTACTTTCTTCTTTCACTGAATATTCTGCAACTGCAGAGTACAAGGTATAAGGTTGTTTATTTGTCATTATACAGCACAAGGCTACATAACAAAACGAAAACTTTAATTCCTTCATGTTGCACATTTAACATAAACAGAGAACTGAGCAGAATGTTGCTGACTTTGTGGTGCACAAGACTCACAGAATGACATTCAGGCAGGTAAGTACAAACACTAAGTAAAAACTGTGAAGCTGCACCTGGAGTTTATATTTTTAAAATCTGTATGTTGTCTTCTTTGGTGTTGTTTTATTCCTCTGTCAGAACTTTCACCACAAACGAACGCTGAAACAAAATGGTGCTTTTTTTTTTTTTAAGTCAGTGACAGTTGATGCTGTGATTTCAAAAAGCATATTATTAACAAGTTTATTATTAATCATGTCCTTGAAAATGATCTCAAACCACAGTGAAAACTGACCACTGAGACTGACAAAATGGATCTATAACAAGTAACACCAAAAAATATGTGGGGATGATAGAAGTTATAAACCAAAACTCTATGTAACTTTAAGCCAATATACAATATACTGACTGGTAATGACTTGAGTGGAGAAACATAACGTAGCAAAAATAACAAAACAAATGGCAAGAAAATGGTTTGACAGCTTTAAAACAGTATATTATACAGTATATCAGGTCTCACCATCATCAATATCATCATAATTTTTGGAATCAGTGTTCAGACTTGGCAAGTCTATGGCAAGCAGCACTGAAGTGATGACATTTTCTGTAGTTTTTTCTTTAATTCTTATCAATCTGTATTTACTCATATGGTCTACAGATTCTGATGTATACTATGTAACACTTGCTGGTACCAGTTATATAGAAAAGCACAGCTGGGATAGAACCTTTTAGTATTTATTGGATTTCTGTATGTGTGTTTATTTTTAAAGATCCCTTATCACCCACAATCAGCAGCTTTGGAGGACATCCATCTATCACAGTTGATGAGCTGCTACCCTCTTCACTGACACACAGACAGACGCACACACTCCACGCCGGCAGAACTTGCACACTTCAGATGCGCTGATTCACAGCTTCAGACTTTGTTCATAGACTGTTTAGACAGACTGTCCTCAGGAGACCCGCTGTGTTGGTGTTGTCATGCATTTTTTCCAACACTAACACTGTTTTTACTCTAAATAATTTGGTTTAGATAATGTGACTAAATTGTGGATTGGAAAACATGTTGACCCTAGACTCCCTTTTAAAAATGCTGGGCATCCCCAGATTTCAGCAGTGACGTTAAATAAATGTTACTACTGTATGGCAGGAAAGATGGACAGTAATGAGGTTTAGTTGTTTGTTTTTTTAAAATTACTGCTATCACTATTCAGCTATTACAGCATAGTAGCTGAAAATTGAGCTTCTGCCCCAGATAAAAAAATGAAGAAGATATGGTGAGGCAACATATTACGGAAGATGAGACTTGGTCCTGATGATTGACAGGAATCAGAGCATGACATAAAGATCTAAAATAAAAAATATTCAACATGAAATATGAAGGCTGTTGTGTTCTGTGATGGATTTTTTTAACATGAACTTGTTTTCTGAATCAAATTACTTCTGAAGTAGAAAAACCTTGATATCTGGATTACTCAGAACCTCCTTGATAACTTGTATTTGTGTCTGCAAATGGGTGTGTGTGTGTGTCCTTCTGACTGTGCTTTAGCTGTTGCATGCTGGACAATACTAATGGCATTCTTCACCCTGAATCTGAAGGTGGCCCCCCAAGCACAATTTGTCCCTAATAGCTTATTCCCCCCACGCTATCATTCCCATGATGCTCGTCTCCTTTAGTCCCTGCGGTGTTCCTCTGTCTATGACTGCCCAGCTCCTCATTGTGATGTTCTTGCAGCAGATGGGGGCCCTTTCAGTAACTTCAGCTGGGGCTTCTGTCAACCAAGACATTAGTCATGCCCCTGGGCTACCAGGGACACAAGAGGGCTAATTGGAAACAGATCACACACACTCATTTGTGATCACGTTCATGCAATCACGCACACAGAACATATATGCAGGCCATCACACACACACACACACACACACACACACACAGACATGCATGCAATATCACACACTTAATTACCCAGACCCTCACACTAATACACTCTCACACAATGTGTCACACACACTTGCACTCTCTGTCTTTCAGAGGCCCCTTCATCTACCCAAAGGAAGCACCTCTGGGTGAAGGGAAGGGGGTCAGTTTATTGTTTCTTCTGAAGAGCATGTGAAACAAACACAGGACTCCACAGACGGATAATGAGTGAGGGATGGAAGGACAGAGAATGAGAATCCTCCACCTCCATTAATGTGGCTTTTCCTTTCTCTGTATAAAGTACAGCTCCAACCCCATCCACATTGTAGGAAGTCAGCCCAGCGTGAACACATAATGGCTAATAGAGCATACACAATCCCTGATCTGGCTGAACATCAACTCTTTGGCTCCCACAATCAGCTAACAGCCTATTAATAAGCTCATCAAAGCATGACAGGTGGTTACACTTTAGCTATACAAAATTACAGGTTCTGTCCAGGCATGTCGATAAATGACAATCTATGAATCATGGTATAGTACCAGGTGCAAATCTCAAGTCATTAACAGTTCACCTTCATTCAGTGTTCTGAATCTCTTTTTCTTTTTCCTTTTCTTCCCAAAGGCAGAGGGTTCATAAAGACGTCATCTGGAATCCCCACAGTTCTCCCACATTGCAGTGGCAATTTAAAAAGAATGGTGGTGTCTACACCAATATTTCCTTACAAGACAAAAACACACAGGCTACACGGAGTAGAAATTAGCCATTTACAATTATGAAAAAAAGGGTTGTTTTGAATGGCTAAAACTAACCATTCTAATTTAATGGTTAAAGCATGTGCAAAGGTAACTATAAGAAATACAAAATATTAGCTAACTAGCAAGCATCAACTCTAACTGTATGCTGTGATAGCAATCAAGTGGACAGACTCTCGCGTTGGGAACCGCAGACAGTTTATGACAGAGTGGTAACATAACTGGTAAAGTCTTGCAATGTAAAAATGATTCGTCACAAATGCTCCGTATTTGTATAGCGCCTTTCTAGTCTTTTCAACCACTCAAAGCGCTTTTACACTACTTCTGCATTCACCATTCACACGCATTCTTTCACTGAGCCTAAGTACTCAAACAGAAGCCAAAAAGATGCAAACTTGCTCTGTCTGGCACAACAAAGCCAGAGGTACTGCCAACCTGTGCACCAGTGCCTGTGTATGCATTTCTTAAATAATAATTTGAGCAAGTGGCAGCATGAAGCAGAACTGTGATGTTATTGTTAGTCAACTTTAATATGCAAATAATCACAGATGGCAGTGAATCATATACACTTGAAGATGGAGATTGTTTCCTTCTTCGTGTGTCATCCTTCTTATAGTAGCCAGAAACTATATGGAAAAATATTATCTGTGTGTGTTTGTCACATCACCCACATGTGTCTGAGTTTACTGCTCACTGCTGCATTTTTGCTGGTTATGGACATCTGATGTGTAAAAAGCAAGTACCATGGCACACTATTAAAGGCTTGTGTGTTATCTCCTTAATAAACTACAAAATTTACATTAAAATTGTGAAAATAAATATCAAGACCCAATTTCTTGTATAACAAATTACAGTGTATTTAGGCTGGATTGAGGTCAGTTGAAATGCGTTCTCTGTGAGTTTTCTCTGAGACAACATTTAATGGCCATAGAACAACTGCAAGCTTAACATACATTTCTGCACAGTCTGCAGTGCTATGTTTTCAGTGTTTCTGCATTGCCAGCTAAATATTACAGTATCACGGAAGCCCTAAGCAGCCATCCATTCAGATAATTATTTTACTCGGTTTTCCTGTGATAACGGGATAATTGTGATCTTGAGATAACGACTTGTTTAGGAGATAGGGAATTTTGTTTTCTCGTGTCTCATATGGATTATAAATACTATGCTTTACCAACTGAACTAACCAGTGACACAGATGATTTTTCTGAAATTATCCTAAAGAAATGCACCTGCAAACCCCTCTCAGCTATGGTTGGTTATCTTGATATCGCGAGAAAATTATCCCGTTATCACGGGAAAATGGAGTAAAAAAGATATTTGAATGGATGGCCACTTAGGGCTTTCGTACAATACAGCAAATACTATCAATAAGTCAGCCAGGAAGCTTGAACGCTGAACCTTGAAATACATGAGTGAGAATGTATATATTTCTTATGGGTAGTTGCTGTAAATATACATGCTGAACAAAGCAGGTGAATAAAGTACAGTACATGAATGCCAAATATATGAAAATAATATGCTGGAATATATTGTGTTGGATGGGAAACAATGAGGTTAAAGCATGCTGGTTTGAGCCAAGGTGACTTCCAAAATCTCTGCCTCTGCCTGGGTTTGTATTTTTCTGTCTCGCTGCCAGAAAGTCAAAAAAAGAGCAGAGGATGTCATTCACTATCTGCCAATTAAATGATGCCCTGGAGCATGCCTCACTAACACAGCTAATTTGTGTATATTTAGAGATTTGGCGGCGGCTGCACGGGTGGAGGCGGGTGGGCGGTTACCTGTTCTCTGGATTGGCCGACTCAGCAGCAGCCGAGCAGGGACAGCCATGATGGACAGCAGCTGATTAGGGGAAGTCCAGAGCAAGTTGGGTTTGCTCCGATGCCCCAGGCTTTGTGAAGGCAGCATACACCTCAGCCTACGGTGCAAACACGCCCCCCCATTACTTATTTATTCATTCTCTCTGGATGATGTGTTGACAGCCAGGGGCTGCACAGAGCTGTGCTGAACAGGATATTGTTGTTTAGAGCTGATTCTGTGCAGTCCACTGGGCTTACCTCTTATGCTGAAAATTGGGCAATGAAAACTGACCTGTCAAACTGGACACGTGTCATGTTATCACAAGACAGTGAGCTGAAATCTTCATCCTTAGGCTGTGGATACAGTCCTCATAGATAGATAGATAGATAGATAGATAGATAGATAGATAGATAGATAGATAGATAGATAGATAGATAGATAGATAGATAGAGATATCTATCATTTGTATTTGTATTTATTTCAGGCAAACATATGCTACAGTATATAATGTAAGGTAATGAAATAATGGATATTGTATCATAATATTCTGAACAATCCCATACTAGCATAGCATACAACACCTTCTTTCCTTAGATCCTCGGTCCAAATAAGGAAAATTCTCTCCCCAAAAGACCTGCAACGAAGAAGAAAAAATACTGACTATATGCTTAACATTTACTGACACAGTATTTCATTTGCCTTTTCTACAATATCTGCTCTTGAATTACAGTATCTGCTTGCAGCAAATATATCCTTATAATTAATAAGATGTATTTCAATCAAGTGAGACTTAACTGAGTGAAAAACAAATGTTAATTGACATGTGATATATTGATATGAGAATGTGAAAAGTGATTTGGTAATTGGACTCCATCGTGATGATGTTGTATTTAATGGGTAGGTGAAGCTGCAGGGCATAGAAATCCCACCATGGAGTCGAGACACTGGTGGTGGTGATGAAAGGATTAAGAGAATCCTGGGGATCTGAATGTGATGGGGAAAAGACTTCTGAGCTTGAACTGGGCCTGGATCTGAGGAGCAGGAGGTGAATGGGGTGGAGGAGGGCCGCAGTGAATTTATAACATTGTGTCATAAATCTTGTGTAATTATACAGCAGAATCAAGGAAAATTCTAATAAAAAGTTAAAAATCCATATGTACCACAACATCCACAACACACACACAGGCAAAATATTTGGTGAAATACAAACAACTTCATACGTACACTACAGGAGGACTTACAGACATCGGTTGGGAAATATGCCCCCAGAACTAAAAGGCTTTTAATGTGAGGCAGATGCATGAAGTGTTGAGTTAGCATTGCCAGCAAATGATCACAATTATTATGGCAGACCAGAAAAGAGAGAAGCTTCTAACTAAAACATGGAAAAATATATTCACAAATATAACTTAACTAGACATGAAGATTTGTCTGTAATAACACTTTACAGCTATTACTTTTGTTTACATCCAGCCTTCCTGGTTTCACTCTCTGATGTGTGAGTTGCACGCATGGAAGGGAAATATCATTGGACTAATATAACTGTAATTTATAACAGCAGGGGCTTTGAGTGCAGCCACTTAAGCATATGCATTCAATCAATTATCCCAATATGCAAAAGCGCTTGAAAGTGGAAATATTAAGAGAGCATTCTTTAGATGTGCAAGTAAATACATGAATGTAATTATTTGCATATTCAGAGCAGGAATTAAATTAGGTCTATGTTATGCATGAAATCAAGTCACTTATTCTATTAGTGTAACTCCATCACAGGGGGCCAATGCAGATTATATGAACATGCACTCTCTGCTAATGTGCTCCATTTGTACGTGGTCCCTTTTGTAAAGTGACAAAAGCGGAATTTGAGTATCTCTGTGTTACACATACATTATTGTTCAAATTAGTCTATGGTCACTGGGTTTTTATGGTTGTTCTGTGGGTGAGAAGTTCAGAATTGTCACATGAAATCATGAAATAAGAAGTAAGTCAAGCCTTCTGAGGAGAAGTGAATAAAGGGGACAGTCATACAGGGACAGGGGTCATACTGCTGTGGAGTCATAAATATTTATGGAAACTTAACCTCTACTTGATCAGATTTTGAAAGCCACTTTAATCCCGTCTTCATTTCTTCATGACAGAATCTCATGTGTAACTCGTAGAGTATGTAATTGATTTACAGACTTGGCACGCCCCCCTACAAATGACACAAACATAATGGTGAAGGTCTAAAGTAGGTAGTGTTTTAATTATCATGAAATTTTATCCTGCATATCCTCTGGTAATGTTATCCATTATTTTAAATACTGAGAGTGAGCAAAGCACAGACAAAGCATTAAGCTATTATAGTGATGTGGTGTGACAAAAGCATTTTAACATTTCTAATCATGGAGTTTATAACTAAAGTTCAGGAACAGGACCGCGCCTCCGTCCATACCAATCAACCACCTGCGCCTCATCCAATTC
>JAPMOB010230203.1:0-2500 GCA_029875015.1 Lepomis gibbosus
CCTTCCAAACACTAGCTACCCTCCAGGCAGTCAATGGACATAAAGTTGTTACTGTGATGTAGAGACAGAGCTCAGTTAAAGTTTTATGGATGAAAAATACTTTTGTTACAGATTAATAACTCACCACTCTGAAACTCTTGCTCCAGTCCATGTTGCCAAGCTGGTTGAGAACATGTAGCCTACAGCTGAATCAAAGCTGTTTACTGGCTTCTCGCTGACCCGCCCTTCTCTGCTACTGATTGGCTCGTAGTCCTTAACCAGGAACTCCACATGTGCAACTCCCAAGAAAGATCATTTAGAGACAAGAAGTATCACTCCATCGCTAAAACGAAGCAGGGTGAAAAGAGGACCTGCAGCAATGTTCAGTATGACAAAAATATGGTGTTTTTTTGAAAATTAAACCATGTAAACCTGTTCTGGTACAACCCCTAAATAGGATTTTGATCCTGAAAATAAGCACAATACCACCTCTTTAACATAAACTGATTCAATTAATGCTATTGTTCTCTCTGCTTTTTAAATCAGTTAAAATGATTCACTAGCATTTTAATATAAAACTAAGTTTAAGGGACTACATTTTATGCAGACATAGCATGCACAAGCACATTACATGCATAGAAAATGCCTACATTGCAGGCACAAATAGAGACTGATTTCATTAGGTGTTACTGTGATCTAATGGAGGACTTTGTCGCACAGCTCAGCACTCCCAAAATTCAGTGAGAATGATGAGTGCCAAGAGTGCAGCTCTCCCCAGTTCACTGCCAGCTGTAACTGTGTCACAACCACTTGGTATGTCAACAGGCCTGCCTTCCATCATCAATATTTATCAGAGTGTCTGTACACCGAGGGGACTACTGCACCCTCCTACTATACTCAGCTCATCTCGTCTACAGTACATAGGCTACTGTAACTTTGTTAGGGGAATCTCCTAAGCTGACACTGCATGCTGGTCATGCAGAGAGGCTCTCCATATATGCCAAGTGAGGATAATGTGTGCATGCCTACATGGCCAAACACAGATAAATCACAACACATTTTAACTTTTTAATGGATTAGCTAATTGGGCACAGTCTGGTCAAAATATATGAAACATATAACCATTGTAAATAATTTAATTTTAATAATGGCATGGGAGTCTATATTATCTAATGTTTAAGTCAAAATCATTGTGTTTTATCTGTGTAAGTATCATACAGCTGCAATGAAGTACATGTGAACTTGTATGTAAGCTCTGTCATAAAAGTTCTAAATTTTATAGAGCAAAATATGACTTTAAGGGGTTAAACTCACCCATTTTATCTAGTCCATTACTTCACTGCAACTCTACTTTCCTGTGTCCTCCATAACCTGGATTTGAACGCTGTCAGGCTAAATTCAAGCTGCTCTGTTCATGTGCGAAGTGTCTTGGAAGAAACTGGCACTGCTGCACCAATGAGCAGATGTCTGGGAGAATAAATTGGCTGCAGAAAGTTTTTCAGGCACCTGTTCAATCCATCCTGGTTGGAGACATCAGACAAGACTGTGCAGAGCCACATTTGCAACAGTGACAGACTTTCAGAAATATATGGGTTGATTTAGCAGACAGTGTGGGTTGCGGTTTTTGTGTTGTGACTCAAAACTTTATCAATGACAAAACATAACAAACCAATGATTAAAGGAAAAAAAAAAGTCTTGGTCAGGATCAGTTTCTTCCTGGAGTCTCTGTTGATTGCCTCCGAAACATAACCTAGAGTGAAATTGTAAGGAGTTGTTTTTACACTTTATTTAAACAAAAGATACAATGAGGTAATTAGTGAGCTTCAGAGTTGCTGGTAGATGAATTTTGATAACTTTGAACAGAGTCAAGTTAGCTGTTTTCCTGTTCCGTTAAATGAAATAGCCAGCTGCTGGCAGTAGCTTCATATTTATCATTTGGAGTGGTATCAATCATCTCATATAGCTGTCTGCAAGAAAGTGAATAAGTGTAATTTCTGAAATGTATAGTCTTTTGAAGAATATATCTTCACATTGCTTATCTAAAGACAGGAATATGCCACCTAAATTAAATCTTTTTACAAGTGGTTGTAGTGTTTTTTGGCACTACCTAATTTTTTATAGCTCCATTTTTAAATGATGACTTATTTTGCAATGACAATTGATCAGAACATTTTCTCATGATCATAGTGCTGTCAGTTAATTACCTCAAAATCTCAGGATATGTGTTAATTACTGTGAGTGTGCAGCTGTGTAGACCTTGCTTCTTTAGACTCCTCGCCACATCTCCCAAGGGATAATTTCTCTCAAGGCCCAGCGGAATGACTCCATTATGCAAGTGACTTGTATAATAAACCATGAAACACAGAAGCTCATTATCTCAATTTAAGGACCAATCTGTAGTCTGAATGTCAACAAAACAGTAGCCACACAACCTCAAAATGATCCTTTATTTACAGGGACTAACACTGCTGCATAACTAAATCTAAATGATCTCTTCTAATACTGAAAAATGTTTGTAAAA
>JAPMOB010230203.1:5000-18361 GCA_029875015.1 Lepomis gibbosus
GTCTGAAATATAAACCCACACAGCTTGATGTTGTAGTGATAGGGGATAACCTAGATATAGCTGGGTTCCACACCTCTGAATAACTGTCTGCATCAGAGTTTTGCAGCTATTGATACTTCAGTGAGTTAACAAACAAAAATAAACTTTAAAAAATGAAAAGACTAATTAACACACTAGTTGTAGTTGTTTGAGTTAACTTAATTTTTAGGGATTATACTGTTTATTTCAGTGGGTTCGTTTGACTTAAAAACCTACTTTGTTGCCTCAACCTGACATTGTAATGTTTTCGCCGAACACTATGCGTCAGACGTCATGACTTGAGTTTACAGCAGCCACTAGCGGTGCGGTTTAACGATTGCAACCAGGCATGTGCTTGTACGCGTGCTCGCTTGAACTCATGAGCTAGCAGAATCCGAAATACAACCGCTTTCATACAGAAATCCTGCAATAAACGCAGGACCAGCATGCAGGCTATGGCTTTTCACTCAGACATCAGGCTCTGGCTCTGTTACCGTAACGTTACTTCATTCAGCGCAGTGAGACAGCAGCATATCGGCACAGTACTCCCGAAAAAAGGCAAAGTGAGAGAGGCTATAGACAGGTGGGGAGCCAGCTTCACACAACATGGTGGAAACTCCCGCTGCAACGTTACAGTAATAGTTCTATCAGCTGCAGGTTGAACTAATCCACGCTCGTTACATGACGGTACATTTACTGCATTTAGCCGACGTGCTTCATCGTTAGCAATGTCAGCACAGCTACATGAAACGGGTAGTGAGCTTCCTCTGTGTTGTATATTATGTGGGTTCGTTACAGCGACTGAGAGGTGGAGAAGCTGTGTACCTATCAGTAAAAGCCAATAAATCTAAATTAAACGTTACGAAGCAAACAGCGGTGGGTTCCAAGCTACTGTAGCGTTAGCTAGCTGCTCCTGGCTGCATCACATCACATCATAGCTAACGCCATCTATCTTGAGCCAACTGAAGCACAAAATCAAAATATATTTTACATGCTTTGTAGTAATGTTAGCTTAGCTATCTAATAGGATGAAAGCAAACTCCGGTTTTGTTTTAACAAAGCAGAGGTTTCTCTATGATTCAAAAGCCATTCACATTTGGCCCAACAAGCTTCAGCAGATAAAACTTTTTTTTTGTTTTTTATCCTTATGTGGATCATTTAATCCCGCATTACAACCCCTTCACACACAGGCAATAAAAAAGGGATTCATTTTAGTAGAAAAACTACATACAGCCCCTTAAGCTACATTAGATGTAAAGTTAAGTTAAAGTTAGATTACACAGGTGGCATTTATTTATAGGCTACAGTTATTTAATTGATGGAGCCTAACCAGCCAATGTTAATTAGCTAACATTAGGTCATGCTAATGTTAGCCAATTTTAACATGGTTATCAGTGTATTTCCCAGCCAAGGTCGTTTTGACAAAATCTACAGTATGTTCAATTCAATGATTATTAAAACTGTTAGTAAAAGTCTTGTGATATATGTCATGGCTAGGTAGCTGGGCTGCAGTTCACCTGTTTCCAAGTAAAGTTGATTTAGATTTGCACCGGATTGTGACTGTCTCTACATTTCCCAACTTGTAAAGACTTTGTTTTCCTAATATAGCAACATACTCCTCTGAAGTACAGCGAAGTAAACATACTGTTCACTCAGTCACTGTCTCTTGCATCAGATGATCAGATGGATCCCGGCACTTTCCGACTCCTTATCAATATAGCTAACGTTAGTTACAAGAAGTGAATTAATTTGTGAGGGTGCCCTGTAAATCAAGTGAGGTGTCACATCTACACTGTAACATACTGTGGTAATCCCTGGACTGCTGCAGCTCTTTATTTGCACATTTGCACAGTGGTTCTGACCTGGGTAATAGCTATTAGGCACAAACTGAGTTATATATGCTAGTAAGAATGAATACTGCTTAACTTTAAGCAATTCTAGATGAGCACTAATGAGAATAATCTGTATTGTCCCTGATCCTAAAGACTTTTAGCTTATTTCTTAACACAGCTTTCTCCTTCTGGCAGGATAGAACAAATAAGATAGAATTAGAAAAAAAAGGAATTCAACTTGTGACAGACTTGGAAAGGGAACAAATGGAGGCTCATCACAGGCAAAATAGCTCAGACATTTGCCTACAGACAACAGGAGGAGGTAAAAACAAGAATCAAGGACAGATTGCCAGCACTGTTCAAACAGAAAGTTCAGGAAATTAACTGGCTGTTAAGTAACAATGAGCAGTGATGTACTGGTCATAATAAGGTAACATTAAGATTACTATCAGAATTTATATTAAATATTAGTTTCCACATTTGTTATTACGTAATAAATGTTTGTGTAAATTCACATTGCACAGTGACATAGATATCAGTGCTATCTGCATGGGGTTCAGGATACCATACGATTATTTTGTTTGTCATTTCAGACCCTGAAGCTGATGGCTGTTCCCCTTGAAGAGAAGTTCATGGCCCAGTTAGACCTGCACTCAAGTAAGCTGATTAGTCATCCGTGACAAAAGAGGAGCGACACGTGAAAAGGCTGCTGATATCATGCAAAATTTTGCTCAGATACCTAATTGAAATGTACCCGGAAAGAGCCTGATTGATTGCGCTAATAGCTAAGTAGGCTGTCTCAGTTCATCTGCATTATACATTAGTGCTGAAAGAATTAGATTTGTAAATCAATGGAACATTATTCTGCGCCTCTTTCAATCAAGCATTTAAATCAAGCGAAATAACAAATATTCCCTGGTTCCAACTTCTTAATTGTGAGGATCTGCTGCTTTTCTTTGTCTGATGTTATGGTAAACTGAAAATCTTTCTCTTGAGACTGTCATTGGCATTTATTTTACTATTTTCTGACATTTTGTTTAAGTAATCACCAGTTAAATCCATAATTAAAATATTCTGCAGCCCTACTTTAGCTACTGTACATTAAAATGCAAATCATCGGACTAAAAGACTGGCAGTGACTTAAAGAATATTGTAATCATTAATAATCCATTACATGTTTCCAGCTACTAAAAAGCTGAAGCTTCTGTACTTTTTCTTCAGTGTCCCTCTATGCTTGGGTAAAAGTAAGAATACAATTTGCTAAGTAAGAATAAGCATGTATGCCTTTAAAAATTTGGAATATCAAAATGAATCAAGAAGACTTTGTTCTATACTGATTACATTCATGTTTGGAGAAGGTGTTTTCTGAAAACTCTTATCGTTTCCCGGGGAAAAGGTGCAGATGACCTGATTAAGGAATATCTTGTACGTTTCAGAGATCACTGGTGGTGATCATACATCAAAAAATACATACAATCATACATCAAAAAATATTGAGTGGGTTCACCCAAAATCCAAAACAACACACCTTTTCCCCCAATTCCTTTTAGTGGTACATTTTAATACAGATATTTTTGGTGTTATGTAAGCCAAGTTTGACATTTGTCTGACTCCACCTCAATAGTTTACTCAGTAGTTTGTGCAGCTCAGAGCATTGTAAATGACATTTAAAGCCTTCAGCATCAAAATTTCTTTCCAAAATCAGTGTCCCTGTTACTCTGGTTGTTAAGTGTGGTCAATAGATTATACAGAGTAACAACAACATTGTTATTTCTAAAAGTTTTGTTACTGGTGCTTGTTTTAAATGCCATGTTTCAAGGTTGTGAGCAGGACAAACATCACCTACATTTTGCAGGCAGAATTCTCAGAGACAGAGATATCTGAACCTGGAAAAATGAAACTGAAATTATCTTGGCTGGACAGCTTCTACTAGAAGGAAATGAGAAATTGTTTTTGTCATAATTAGGGTGAAACAACTCTTCAACTCATGTATAGCCGCTCTGTAACACTGAAGGAAGATTTTCTAAACTATAATAACCACTATAACTCCTGCAGCCTGGCTGTATGACTTGTATTTTATTTTTATTTTTTTCACACATCTATTTCTTTCACACAGAAGACATCATTACACAAACTACACTACACAGAGTGACAAAATATTTTGTTCCGTGAGCCTGACTTGGATGATGTGAACATTGCAGTAATGTTAACTGAGCTCATGGGCACATCTTGGATGCCTGGATTGTTTTTGACCATGCTTTATATTTCTGACAGCCCTCATGTTGTGTGCAACCCTTGCTGTTACAATGTGTTGTAAGGGTATAGGAGTAAAGACATCAAGACTTAAAAATGAAATCATGTGTAAAAGATCCTAGAAAAGGCGGAAAGGTTTGGTCCTAAAATCATGTTGTAAGACACAATATGCAAAGGTCTTAATTTGTACTGACACAATGGATTCATGAGAGAGAAAAAAAAACTATTGCATATCCTTTATTTTTAAATCAATGTTTTTTGTCACTAGACAGAATGAATAACAAAATGTACAAAACCAGGCTTATGCTGGGTCCTGCATGATCTAATTAGATGCTGCTGTTAATCAAAGTTAAATTTATTTCTATACCACATTTGAAACAAAATGAGTGGACCAATGAGCTTTACAAACACAGGCAGAAGAAAACAAGTCAACAGAGCAGACAACAAAATCATGCATATACCCAGACAGAAAAGCAAGATAAAATCTGTGAGTAATGCAAAAAAATTGCAAATAATACAACTGTTATGAAGGGCCAATTAGTAATAGCAATTTAAGCCAAAGAAAATATGTGGACCTTGAGCTGTGCTTTGAATGAATTAACATATTAAAGTTTTTTTTAGAATTGTAAAAACCCACAGCTTTATAGATCTTTAGTCAATATCATCATAAGTGGCCCTAATTGAATCTTAATTCCATTTATCTGGTTTGCATCATTTGCGTTAGAAAGCTTCCACCCAGTATCTCAATTAGAGGAACAGTCGGCTAATCAAGTTCAATATTGTGACTGATCTGTCTGTGTGCTCACTTAATTCAATTCATCTGTCAACTAAATTCATTTGCAAGATCAAATAAAAATCATTCTCCCAGTCAGTAGTTTTTTTGACCCCAAAATTATGACAGCTTAATTCATCAGGACCTTTAGCCAGTGTCTCTGGCAACTATAATTAAATGCTAGAGCAAGTGTATTTACTGGATCTGTGTTTTTGAGCTCTGGATATGTGTACACCTTTTAAATTGCAGGAGTTCATGTTTCATTACTCTCTATCTCATCTCTTATTGAGCACTTTTGCCAGATTCAGTGTGGTCAAGAATCTGTAAGTTACCAGTAGTGAATCCACCAAGGTACCTCCCACACACAGAGAAAATATACAGACACCCAGCATGCAGACCTGTGGGTGTATTAACACAAAAACAGTCCCAGCCTGGGAGTTATTCAGCAAAGGTCTCAGAGTGAGAAATGGACAAAAACATGATCTCAGTCTGTAGTTTGGCCCCGCTACTTGGTAAGACACTGTCTTTTATACACTATGAGTCAATCAATCTCAAGCACAAAAGGAACCAATCTCCACAATTCACTTATATTGCTTATCAAAATTGTGGTTTAATGATGGTATCCAAAATCAAATTAAGCTCCCTTTAGAGTAAGCATTAATTTTGACATCTTAAACACCCCAAAGTCAAGTTCAACATCTGCTCTTGGTTCATCTTCTTTGCTCAACCATTTTCAGTTGTATATTATAACCAGTCCTCTCGGCCTGTCAGTTCCACTATACCCAGTCTATTTAGCCTCTCTGTCCCAACATAAACAGTCTACCTCTGTATCCCACTGCGCTCCTCAAAGTTTTCAAACATTTTGCACTGAAAGAGGCTCCACAGACAAACCTCACACACCTCACTGAATGTAGAAATCCCCACTAGAGGATCCACCGTGAGCATTCTAGCATTTTAGCAACTTGTGCATTTGATTCCTGAGGCTCCCTTAACCCTTTTTTACAACAATGTGAACAACCCAGGTCACATGAACTCTAATCTTTTCTAGTTTGGATTTGAGCCACTTTTCATTTCATTTTTTTTTAAATGCGACCTCAGTCTGGACAGTCAGATCGGAATTGATACAACTTTGACATTACTCTAGAGAGGCCGATTAAGTGCTAGACGGAGCCACAATGAATGAAAAATCACCACAAAAGTATTGAATACGTGGCTCTATTTCTCCTCTACCTTGCTATCATCTGCTTACAAATTCCCTTTCTTCCACCTGAAATCCACGGGTTTGCAAGCTCTCTTCTGAGTTATGTGCATGATGCTACTTGTCCAAGCAGAAACAGCAGAGAGAGAGCAAGAGAGTTGAGGGGCATATGCCTTGTACAGTGCCAGAAACAGCAATGAATGTAATGTAAAGGGGATTTTAATATTAATGTGGACGTTGAGAATGATAGCCTTAGTGCGTTTATCTCTCTATTACATTCTATTGGCTTCTCTCAAAGTGTTCATAAACCAACTCACTGTTTTAACCACACCCTCGACCATGTTCTGGTACATGGTATTGAAATTGAACATTTAATAGTGTTCCCACAGTGGTGTTTAGTTCAGCAAGAGAGCACTGGGCAAAAATTTCTATGCGAGAAAATTTCTGATAGTGCTGTAGCTAAATTTAATGTTGTGATTCCAAGTCACAAAGTAACAGAGGACTCCTATGCTAATATCAGTCCCTCCCAAAGTGATCATTTTGTTGATAGTGCTGCAGGCTCGCAGTGAATGACACTGGACTCTGTTGCCCCTCTAAAAAAGAAGATAATAAAACAAAGACGGTCAGCTCCATGGTATAATACTGAAACTCGCAAATTAAAGCAAATATTTCGGAAACTTGATAGGAATTGGCGTTCCACCAAATTGGAAAATTCTTGTTTAATTTAGCAAGATAGTCTTAAAACTAATAGGAAGGCTTCCATAATGCCAGAACATCGTACTACTCATCATTAAAAAAGGAAAATAAGAACAACCCCAGGTTTCTTTTCAGCACTGTAACCAGGCTTACAAGGAGTCAAAGCACTATTGAGCCATGTATTCCCATGTCTATATGAGCTTCTTTAATGAAAAAAATTTAAAAACTATTAGAAACAAAATTCACCAAGACCGGCCCTCAACTGGCACTGTCTTGTCTTTAAACTTAGGAACCTTAGAAACAGCTTGAAAACCTGATATTTATTTAGACTGCTTTGCTTCCCTCGATCTTTACCAACTAACTTCAATAATTTCTTCATCTAAACCATCAACCTGCCTCTTAGACCACGTCCCAACTAGGCCGCTTAAAGAAATTTTTCCCTTCGTCAGCACTTCTTTGCTAGATAAGGTCAATCTGTCTTTATTAACAGGCTATGTGTCAAAGCACTTTAAAGTAGCAAACTATAGACCTATATCTAATCTTCCCTTTCTCTCTAAGGTCCTTGAGAAGGCAGTTTCCAAACAGCTGTGTGAAATTCTACATAGCAATAGTTTATTTGAGGATTTTCAGTCAGGAGTTCATCATACCACAGCACTGGTGAAAATTACTAATGACCACCTAATTGCATCACATAAAGGACTTGTCTCTTGATCTTAGCACTGCATTTGATACCATTGACAATAATATCCTTTAATAGAGACTGGAACATTTAATTGTTAAATAATTAAACATTTAATCTAAGCTGGTTTAAGTCCTATTTATCAGAGCAGTCTCAGTTTATACATGTTAACAATGAATTGTCCATGCTGCCAAATTTAGTCATGGAGTTCCACAAGGATCTGTGCTGGGACCAATCTGGTTCACTTTATATATGCTTCCTTTATATTATCAAGAAACACTCTGTAAACTTTCATTGTTATGCAGATGATACTCAATTATATCTATTGATCAAGACAGTTGAAACTAATCAGTTAGCTAAACTTCAAATGTGCTTTCAGGATGTTAAAACCTGAATGGCCTGTAATTTTCTAATGTTAAACTCAGATAAAACTGAAGTCACTGTACTTAGGCCCAAGTACCTCCGTGATGCATTGTCTAAAGATATAGTTACTGTGGATGCCATCACCCTGGCCTCCAGCACCACTGTGAGGAATCTAAGAGTAATCTTTGATCAGGACATGTCCTTTAATTCTCACATTAAGCAAATTTCAAGGACTGCCTTTTTTTCACCTAGGTAATATTGCAAAAATCATGAACTGTCTAAAAATGATGCTGCAAAACTAGTCCATGCATTTGTTACTTCTAGGCTGGATTACTGCAATTCCTTATTATCAGGCTGCTTGAAAAAAATCCATTTAGACTCTTCAGCTGATCCAGAATGCTGCAGCATCTGTTCTGACAGGAACCAGCAAAGGAGATCATATTTCTCATGTCTTAGCTTCTCTGCACTGGCTTCCTGTAAAATCCAGAATACAATTTAAAATCCTTCTGCTCACTTACAAAGCTCCTAATGGTCAGGCACCATCTTATCTTAAAGAGCTCATAGTACTTTACTACCCCACCAGAGCACTGCGCTCCCAGAATGCAGGGTTACTTACAGTTCCTAGAGTCTCCAAAAGTAGAATGGGAGCCAGAGCGTTCAGCTATCAAGCTCCTCTCCTGTTGAACCAGGTTTCAGTTTGGGTTCCAGAGACAGACACCATCTCCACACTTTAAGAGTAGGTTTAAGACTTTCCTCTTTGACAAAGCTTAAAGTTGGGGCTGGCTCAGGTGAGTCCCTTGGTTATGCTGCTATAGGCCTCAACTGCAAAGGGACTTCCCATTATGCACTGAGATCCTCTCTCCTTCTCTTTCTCTCCCTCAGTATGCAACCTTATCCCATTAATGCATGTTAGTAACTTGTTGTTAGTCTGGATCTGTGGTTGTGAGTCACCCGTTCCTGCTTGACACATTCTGCTACAATAATTATTACTAGTCCTATTGTTATTATTATTTTAATTATTTTCATTAACATTATGATTATTATCATAAACATTACTATAAATATCTGTACCATTATTCATTCAGTTTGTACCACCATCACCTTTACGGTCTGTACTTCTCTGAGTCTGTTGTGTTGGTTGCCCCCACCCCACCCCTCCATCCCTCTCTGAGATAACTGTTGTTGTGATTTGGCGCTAACTGAAAAATAAAATTGAACTGCAACCAAAAAGCTTCATAAAGCCGAGGGAAGCTGCAGATTCAGGTAATATTTCTCTGTAGGTTCATCATTATGAGCAATCATGTTCACACTGACATTTGATACATAGTTATAATAAAAACACTGATCATAGCTGTTTAACACAAGCAGTGTTACAAGGATGTAGATACGAATACCATGACACTAATGACATTGAGGACGATCACTATACCTATTCAACCTCTTCTGTTGGCTAGCAATGTGCACTTGTCATTGAAATGAAACTGAAACTTTAAGACTCTGTTAAACTACTGACATACTATCAACTACAGAATGTGTGTTTAGTCTTTTTTTGTCAAGGAAAAATTCTAATAATATATGAATTTACTACACATTTTACCTCAAAGTAACATTTAGTACTAGGGAGCCTTGCAAATACTGATGCACCGTACATGTATTTGTACAAACATAAACAAATGTGTCCCCTCATTAGTTTCTCTCATATCTCCCCATTAAACAATACAGCTGGTAATATTCTATATTGTTCTTAATGTCAACAAATCCCATTAAAAAGACAAAAAAAACAACACTCTTATCTTACTCGTGCTTGTGTATCAAAAGCCTAATATATCTTTTTCTGACGTGCCAGAGCCCTATTGTTGTCCAACAACTATTAAAACACATGAGCCACACCGTTGCACCGGCTGACATGTTCCTTCATTATGATGATAAACGTGGGCACTGTAGTTTATTCTTAGTCAATCTCACATCCACCGTCCTGCTGCCATAAATACTTACTTGTGCATATTGTTCCACAGCTGAAAATAGTCCCAAGCAAATAGACAATTTCCTACTGTTGGAATAACATTTGCTATAGAAACTACAGTGCCTGCTTTTTTAGGACAATTATCTATGCTATACAGTATATGTGTATTTCTTTTTAAGATTTACATCTTCAGGAGGAACAAATGGGGGCTGAGAGCCACAGACAGAAAGTGTTGAGAAACGGACTAACGTATATTTGGCATGGGGTGGGATTTGTTGACAAAAAAAATAGTTTCCAGCTTTTTCTTTTAACCTACAGCCCTCTTAGTATTTTTTTCTATACATGGCCCTGATCTGAAGCAACCTTTTAAAACCTGATTGACCTTCTCTCAATGTTGTCTCTGTTAGAGCTAATTTCTTGACCTTCTGTACTCTGTGAGCTCTCAGGAGTCAACACTCAGCCTGCTGTCTGTCACAGGGAAGCTGACCTTACTCTATTTTTCTCAGACCTTTGACAATAGGCACTACAACTGGCTCTAAGTGCATTAAACTCTACCATGCTGTGCATTCACCTACGATTGCAATAAATAAAACCACACAACATCAAGTCCTGTGGAAAACTGTGGCAGCACCATTTTGCCAACTTTGGGAAACAAATGTCATGTTATGAAGTGCAGACATACTTTTACATGAGGTAGTATATGGAGTGGATGACATTTATAGCAGCTGCTCCAATCTTCAAACTGACCTTTAACAGGGGCAAATCCTACCAAACTACAGGTCTGGGACCTTTTACAAAATATCAGTGGCACTCATGTCATTCATACTCTGTGAATTTCTTACACAGCAGATCCAGTAGAGTATTCAATGACTGTTATTTGGGGCTTCCAGGTTTTTAGAAGTAAAAGTAAGTTGAAGCACTGACTAGCAGTAGTAGTATTTCCAGTTCTTGGATGGACATGAAACTTTCCTAGGTGAGTCATCAGCACAAAAGATGAACAAATGTGCTGGAAAATATCTGGTACAGTTTAAGCTACAGGCCTACAATGTAAAGAGTAACTTAACACCAGGCTAAAAAGCAGTGTCCTCTCTGGTTGAAAGTTCCAATCCTGTCCTGGAATCCACCTGTACATTACTGTAGCAAGGTGAAAAGTTCAACTACTGAAGGTCAGCAAAAAACAAGATTTCTAGGGAGTGTTCTATTTGTATAGAGATCAGCATTTTAGAAATATTTATCACCAAGCTTGTGCATAATTCTGTTGCGCATTCTGGGTCTGTTGTGGATGAATCCAGCAATTTTGCTGCTGTTGTTTAGCTTGTTTACTCTAAAGCAACAGTTTCATAGAAAAAACATAGACCAAAAATTGAGAGAAAACAAAACAAGGGCAAATTGGATTCATTTTACAGGCCGAAAAGAATTTGTAGCAATGTGCTGAAAAAGGAAGAGAAGAAGAAGACTGCTGGCAAACAAACAGATATAAAACATTCAGGTTCAGCTTTGCAAATATTTTATGAGAAAAGGAAAACATAAAGTGCTTGTTACAGCTGCAGGACGGAAGATGTGAGAGTGTCCATGTATATCATCATAATGAAGAAACATGTCACCCAGTCACATAGTGTGACTCATTGACAATATATCAGGCACCTTTTTACAGCTACATTAATGGATTTTTTGACCACTGGGGGCACTAAAACCTCCAAACACTGACAGACACAGACCTGATTATTGCCTTATTCAGTTTATTTAACAGCATACAATTGCCCTTAAAACCAGCAGCAATGGAGCAACATTAGCATTCAACCAGATTTTTTTCTTTAAAGTTGATGGATAAGTTTAACATTCACTCTCTTTAAAGCTTTTCTTTGGTTTCAAACTCTATAACTAAATACATTTATCTCAGTTGCTGGATGTTTTATTGCCTTGACATTGGTTACACCAGTTGGCTTATCAATGTCTTACATGGAAGACATAGAAAAGCCACCTTGGACAGTAACTAGTTTCAAAGAAGTACACAAATAAGCCACTAAAATTATAGTGTTAAAAGTGATATACACAACTAAGTAACTTCTACCTGGGAGGGAGCTCTGGTATGCTGTTAGTAGACTATCAAAGACAATAGTGAAGTCTGTTTGCCTCATCTCTGGATATGACCAGACCAGAGGAAATGTCCCTGACCCAGCGACAGTTAGAGGACAGCCCAACAGCAGATGCTCGTGAGTCATTTATCTCACTTGCACTTTGACACTGAAGCCGTTATTGTCTGGCTTCTGCACAGAACAGCTCAAGTCTCACACATCAAAGCAGCTGCACCACACAACTCATAAACGGAGCCATTTTAAAATCAGAGTATGATTTATGAATGTCAGTTGCCCTGAAGTGCGTGACATGTTGAGGTCTTCACTTTCTGCATAGAAAGAGCCCACAAAGAGCGAGAAAGGGAGCAATAATGACCAGAGGTCAAATAAAAAATAAAATGTCTCTTGTAATGGTAAACTTATTATCCCACCAACATTACACCGACACAGTGAGCTCACTGTTACAATGTCAAAACACACTGCATACTGAAAACCTGTTTAGACTGATAAGGTATGGAATTTAATTGGGACAGGCTGCAGCCCTGGAGAGACAGACATGTGCTGTCTCCATGACACATGAGGTAAAGGCCAATTCCCTTGTGTAATTTGACTTTAAACTAATCTCCCTTATTCCTTGTTGCTTGATTTTTAGCCCAGCATCTCTGTCTCATGTCTTAAGTGAGAGAGACAAAGACACAAGGAAAAGATGAAAGTGTGGATTGTGATACAGTTAAAGTAATTGGCATGCCCACATAATGTCACAGCCACTTTTTAAAAAAATGTCAGCAAATATTTCCTATTTAGTATGCTATTATCCTGAATCACTCAATAATGAATGCTCATACACATCATATTTCATACAATACAAGTGCTTAACGTAAATACACTTCAATAGTTAAATACTACAATACACATGGAGATGGCGATATCAATTCTATTGGTTATGGTTTCCTATTAACTTGTAGTGTCTTGTGTAGTGTACCCTGATGCACAAAGATACCTGCCAAATAAGGACCATGTAAAAAGCTGAGCAAAACAAACAACTGGATACAGTGTGTCTTCTCATGTGGAGAGACACGTGGGAATGAAGATCTAAAAAGATCATGAAGTCAATCAATAAATGATTTGACTTGCTTGAACAGATGTTTGAAAAACTTATGAATTCACAGCAAACCCTGAAAGAGAGAAATGTTTGCAGCAGAGGATCGATCCTTTGACCATTTCTGGACAACTGACTTGCAGATATTAAAGAGGGAAAAAACAAACTTCAAACAAAGATCAATGATCTGGAAGAACGATGAAACAACATCAAGACAGTGGTGGTACAGTTAAGTGGTAGTTTGGGAAGTTCCTGCAACACTGTATATAGATATTTTAAGATGTTTAATTTGTATTGTTTTCCTGTTCAAAACATTTTGTTCTGCTCAGATATTAAAGAGAGAAAAGGGAGAATTTTTAGATGGCAATGCACAATGCCCAAGAAGGAATATAGACTGTTTAAATGACGACAAC
>JAPMOB010230204.1:0-19189 GCA_029875015.1 Lepomis gibbosus
ATATAAAAAGGTGTGGTGATGTGATACAATGATGCGGATAGCTAGGGTAAGAAGGTTCAATTGCACTAGCAGGTAGATTGATAAATTCTGTTCAACCATCAGTGTGGCCCTCGTTCACAGCACACCGTCTGATTTGATGGACGTTCTTGCAGGAAAATTTCTACAGGTGCTGAAAAAGTCCGAGAATATATATGCTGAGGGCATGTCTTCATTACAGTGTATTTTAATGATTGTGCTAAAGTTCCCTATAGAGCCTTATGGCGTCCTATAAATCCAGCAGACAGAAAAACATTTTAGGCAAGGGGCAGCAGCATTTTCTGGAGTCCGAGCCATAGTGGGGCTCATGGTATAAAATAACTGTAAGTGACAAACAGCAGACACCTGAGAGACTAAAATACTGAGCTCAGCCAGCTACAGCAATGTAAACAGAGCATTCCTGAACAGTGGACAACGGAAAGCTGCAGTGATAGTAGTGGGGAACAAGCGACAAATGGATTTCAGACCCAGCGTACACAACCTGGCTCATTTGACCCAACACACAGCTAAATATCACATGATGTCCACATAAAAGCCTTGAAAATAGCATCAAAATATGCTATGCATAGTAAACCTCAGCTTCACCAAACCTCCATCAAGGCCGGCAGCAGGGAGTCAATGTGCTGCCAAGCAGTTGTTAGATGAACTGAAAATATAGGCATGATGACATGGTCTGGAGCATCAGTGACAAGTCATAATCCTGCTGTATGGCACTATTTCCATATGGGAAACCTATTTCCCAAACTGTCACTACTGTGCTACGTGCCACACCGTGATCACGGAAGAATTTAAAACTGCGGAGTGGGAAATGTGATTTCAGATAGATTAGGGTATTACCAAACACACAGTCAGCCGCCCCTGTTTGATTGTACAGCCTCTCTGAACAGGTGTTTTGTAATATACATTAAATTAAAATTTAATTAATAAATTAAATTTATACGAGGTCTGTTTTTTACTTTAATTACAACTACAAAGTCTAGAGTGGCTGACTCCAGAATTTGTTTACAATATTTATGTGAGAAACGAGTGTTTCTGCTTAAAGGATTAAAACTAGAGTAAAACGTCTCCGTCTCATAACATTTGCTCACTGCAGCGTTGGGAAGCTATAAGTCAGTAACAACAATATTTCATGGCATGTCGAGTCTATAGAAGATCAGAGACGGACAGAGTTAGATAGGCAACATGCTGCTTACTAAATATATCCTAAAATAAGTCAACACCACTCCATCCCAAAAAAAAAATGGACTCCCACTCAAATTATGAGTTTTCTTGTAAGTTCAGCTTTCATCAGAATACTGCGAAGAATCTACTTTATAGCAACTGCTGTTGGGGGGCGGGGGGATCTTAAGTAGATTTAACTTGATGTCAAACCAGGATGGGGCGTGCAGCAAAATAAGAGACCCGTGGTAATATCTTCTTCTTAAAAGAGGAGGATTATCATAAGCACGTGAAAATGTGTAGCAAAGATGTGAAAATCTACATTTAGAGTAAACTGCTGTAGTTCTAGCTTAGCTTCCAAGATTTATCAGTCAGCCTGGCTATACTACTGCCAGACTTACTGACTTAGAGGAACTTCTGTGCGTTATTCACAGTAATAAAAAAGAAAAAAAAAAGAAAAAATAAGTCTTCAGTGTTGCTGCTTGTTGGGATGTGCAGTATTTACATTAAGCTTTTGTTTCATGCTAAATATGTGTGGATTTGTGTGTTCAAGCTGGGTTCTCAGTAAGCGTAAGTAACATGTGAAGTTAGAGAACACAGCGGCTGAGCTGATGACAGTGGCATACAGAAGGTCGTGGAGATGTCACATAAACAGACGTCACAAGAGACTGGACATTAACATCTGTGACTGATCGCAACAGTGAAGAGAGAAGATGGACACAAGTGACCTCTTAATTAAGACTCAATCCTTTTCCTGTCCTTGCTAATTAGTCTTGGTTTGTCTAATTAAGATTCTATCAGTAAGCCGTCACATTTCCCCTCACTGTACTGGTTTATTGAAGCCTGCACAGTTAATGATGAGTGTGTGGACTGCTGCTGTCTGAGAAAAAGGAGGACAAAGTATAGCTATTGTAGTTGTGTGTACTGACCTTTAAGAGTTCTTATGCAGACTGACCTTTATGTTCCACTATCAGACTCACAAACGCACACAGTGGGACAGTGTAACTCTGTGCTGCCGTGGTGCTACCAGGACAATCAAAGCAGCAAAGCCATCACAGGGCTGTGGGTTCACTCTGACTTCCTTTCCCAAAATAATTATCATGTGCCCAATCCCAGTTACTATGACCAAAAGGACAAGAAGAATGCCTTAGAATTCAATAATGTTTAGCCCACATTATCTGTCTCACACTGTCATTAATGAGGTGTTGATAAAGGATTAGGTCTGCCTGCATTCATAGTGTTTTGCCCCTGTCGACTATTAAAGTAATCACCAACTATTTCGATAATCTATTAATTGGTTTGAGTCATTTTTTAAGAAAAATGTAAAAATTCTCTTATTTCAGCTTCTTAAATGTGAATATGTTCTGGTTTCTTTACTCCTCTATGGCAGTAAACTGAATATCTTTAGATTGTGGACAAATAAAAACATTTTTTTGGCACAAACAGTAAACACCACCCCAAGATCCATTTCAGCACAAGCAGCTTAAGTCATGTATTACATTTGTATTGACTACAGAGCCTACAAAAAGTAAAGAATCAATCAGGAAACAATAGACTTTAATGCGAGTGGTACAGGGATCTGTGATGATTCAGTAGAGTGCCCAGCTTTAGGGGACACACTAGCACAGTTGATGCAAAGGCATCACGCAGAGCCACGCAGTCGGACACAGGGATATCAGATAGCTGTAACCAGTTATTACTGAACACCCATCAGCACTCGGAGGCCACCTGCAAAGCTGATGACACAACCATATCTCCCCTGTCATCATAAGAGATTACCAAAGCCATTTGGTATCCTGAAGGTTTCGCTTGCTTTCCCAATCAAGGCTGCTTCAGCGCTGGGCACCATCACACAGACGGATACTTGTACTGATAATTGTGGCCACTGTGCAGCGCCCAGGGAACCAATTCCAGAGCTATATCAGTGTCACTGGTCAATGGCACTGACTGAAGAACCTGACATATTTTTGATGGCAGGGGAAACTGAGCATGCAGAACATGCAAACTCCACACAGAAAGGCCATGACGACCGGGGTTTGAACCTGGGACCTTCTTGCTGTGAGGCCATAGTGCTATTCACAGGATCACCAAGCCACAGATGGGAGAACTGTACCTTTTTAACAGCACACTCATCATCTACGTACATAATGTACAAACACACAAAGATCACATACACAAGCACATTTTAGATTTCACAGGCATTGCTTACCAGGTCAAATTTAGTGACAGCATAGTAGGTTGCAAAATTTATAGCAATTCATGATACATCACTGTCGTTTTCTCAGGGACATCAAAGGAATAGTTCAACATTTTGGAAAAAACACTTATTCGCTTTCGTACAAAAAGCGGTAAAACAACAATTCACCATTTTCACCAGACTATTTCTTGGCCGGGAGCAGTCATTTCCTGCAGTCTCCATTGCTTTGCAACTGCAGCAGGGCCAATAGTCCCTGTAAATTATCGTTTTTTGGGTTCACTTGTTGTACTACAGTCGTATATAGTTTGTTAATTAGTGAGCTTTACTTGTGCTTGTACAGTGGACAGACTTCCACAGCTCCAGTCTTTATGCTAAGCTAAGCTAACCACCTACTGGCCTCAGCTAGTTATATCATACAGACCTGAGATAAGATTAAATGTTTCTAAAGGCCAATTAGCCTGACACACACCTCAACAAAAATGTAACTCCACGTTGCAGCAACGCAGACCACAAGAACTGTGATTGGTCGACTTGGCATTTTCACCAGGCCCCCAAGGAAGTGCTCCGTCCTTTGAAGCCTATTGTCAAGTGGCCAAACCAGCAGCTGTAAAACGGTGGATGTATTTTTTGAGCGTCACAACCCCCCGAAAGGACTCGTTTCACTATCAAAATTTTATCCATTTGGTCCAATAACAATTGGGGAAAAAAGCTGGCAATAATCATTTTATCCCCATTCAAGTAAGTGAAAGACTAAACCGGGAAGTTAGTCGGCTTGGCCAGCGGAAGTCAACACAGTGCTCACGATAGGGTACGGTGTTGACTGGACGCATAAGTATAAATTAACCTTAACTCGTAGCAAGAATGCGAATGAGCCCATTTCCCAAAATGTCAAACTATTCCTTTAAAGAGCAACAGTGCCTCAGTGACTACTTATGCATCAGTTAGTAAATTACTTCCTCAGAAGAACACCACCACTGTCGGGTCATCAAGACAAAACGATCGCACATTTGGCAGTGATCATTTCCTAACCACAAACCTTAACATGTTACCAAAACTTCTTTCTTTCTTCTAATCGTTCTCAGCCAATTATTTTACTCATAACACACCATACTCTAGTGGTGGTATATGGGTGGTAGTCACCATACACAGTGACTACCACCCATATAAAGCTTTCTTCAATGCTCTGCCACGCACTGTCATCCATAACTGCTGTGAAGTGACCTGTGGGAGGTTCTTTTCATTAGGAAACTTAAGCAGGAAAAGGAAAGGGTGGGGGAAGCAGTCAGAATAGGTCGACTCCTTAATAAAAGCCGTCACAATTCCCATATTCAGATGACAATGAGTGTGGAGATAATACATGAAGACAGGGGGGGGATAAAAAGAGTAGACAAGATGAATAGTGAGGAAAGATGAGGAGGAGGAGGAAGGCAGTGTGGTTCAGCGAGGCATTGTTGTGTGCTGCATAATTGCCAGTGCAGGAAGACCCCAGGAGTTCGGGCCTGAGTGTGCGCATGTGTGTTCACTGCCACGGACAAACAGACAGACCCGTGTCTAAATCCTCTTAATCAGGGCTAGACTGTTCTCTAAACCTGTAGATACTCCGTTGTTTTGTCTGCCTGCACACATGAATGTGCATGAGTAAGCTTCCCAAAGACTTTACATTAATGGGATTTGTATAAACACCCCGAGGTCTCAACCAGAACCTAATTAAAAGGTAAAGAAAAGGAGGAAACAGACTGGGGAAGAAAGGCCTCTATATCTCTAGGAGTCTGAGAGATAAAGTATACACACTAGTGTATCTGGGTGCAACTGCTACTAGAAAAATTACAAACTGAAGATTAACTTCATTCCAAGTGTACGTATCTTGTATCTCCAGAAGTCAAATATGCTGCAACATATTACAGAAACATGAGGTGAAGTTAAAATTGCAAAAGCCCTAAACTATGTTTCTTTGTGCAGAAATCCCTGCTGAATTAAAAACTTATAAAACCTTAAAACTTTTCAAGAGACTAGCAGCATTTTTTTGGGTACATCCACTTGCTACTGCGTCTAGTGAGTCTCAGCTATATTAATAATGCTCACAGCCTCTACCAATCCCATTATTTTTACTTCCTAGTCGTGCCCGCTGCAGGCCTAACCACATCTCATCTGAGTTTAACAGCAGCAGAGCTGACAGAAAGAGTTTGGCCATGTCAGCCTGTCTGGCACGCACGCAAACATGTGTACATGTGCGCACGCCATTACTATCTGCAGGCGTACATGTGATCCCATTCCTGACTTAACAGAACAGAACAGAACCGCCTTTGCTCAAACATTGTAAAGGCTGCATACACTGTGAAGGCTGGCGGAGAGAACGAAGCGTCAGCTGCTTTTGAAGGGACTGTAGGTTTGTTGCTTGGTACAATATATCCACCCAGCTTCTGACTTCACATTTGCCGTATTTACAGTTTAAAAGGTTGATCTGCACTGTCATTTCTTGTTGAACAACAGTCGTAACGATCTACTCTAGCTACTACTACTAGCTAAAGTTCAAACCGCACCCCATTTTAGCTTGAACACACCAACTTCACAAGTTCAAAAAATGCATACAAACAGACTCTCAGAGCCATTTGAACCACTAGCTAAGCTTAGTAAGGCTTCAAAATAAGTGAGAGTGAATGAGTGGAATTTGTCTCACTACAACACTTAACACTGTAAACTACTAGCTTACTAGTAAAAGTATGTTTTCATTTGCATCTCCCGTCCAGACTAAAATGAATGAAGGTGAATCCAAAGACCTAAAACGGACAAGCTTGAAAACGCTGCCAAACCTGTTTTCATTTTAAAACTCAGGGTAACGTTTTAGTGCACACAGGCGAAAACGGTCGACTTTAAAAACAATGATGCAGACACTCACATTTGGCTTCCTGATTGGGTCTTAAAAGTCATGCAAAGAAAAAACACAAAGCTACAGACAGTGTTTTTGTTTTGGTATTTTTTATTAGAATTTGTTGTACTGCGCAAATAACATTTATGCGACGACTTCCAGTCCGTTTTACGCTGCCACAATCACTTTGTACTCCGTGGTACTTTTAGTAACTTACTTGTTGTCGGCCAATGAAATAAATACCAACCTAAAAAAGGTGGATTTATTGTTAAGTTACTTTTGAAGCAACTCAAACAACATGGATGTTTTCAGGATCTTAAGTCTTCATAAAAAACAACTTTTACATGAACCTGCTCTGAGATTGAAAGGTAATTTTTCTAACACTGAGAATCATCATACATCCCTGCTGGGGGATTATGCTAACCAAGCAGTCGGATTGACAGTGTGGGAATAAGTGAGTAGATTTGTCAACTCATCTCACCGTACACCATTACCTTATAGGTACTGAACCAATGCAGCCTGATTGGGGCTGTCATTTTCCTGTGTGTCCTGACACTTGTAAGGAGCTCGGCGTGTCATGGTTGGATAGATGGAAAATTCATAGTAAATGACTCTGTGCTACAAATCCTCAGGAACTGACCACTGAGAAGAGTGTTGACAGATTTCCTTAGAACTGCATCTTGAATCTTGAATCTTGAATAAACCTCTGCCTTAGACATCTATGCAGAGGGCTTTAATTCCCAGTGTAAACCATAGTAGCAGCCATTCTGAAAAACAGCAATTCATAATGTCATGTAGACAACTACTGTTAAAAATATCAAACAACCTGTTTTTCTTTTGGCCTGATGGCCCTCTGTATTCAGGACTTCCTTCAGGAACTTTTGCCAGCCGTGTTCCTCAGAAATATACACTCTTCCGTGCATGTATACAATTTGAGGACACTGGATAAGAGCAGTCTTCAAAGGAAAGGGAACTGCATCACTGGCTCCCCCGCCCTACTAAACTCACCATCATAAATGAGTTGGCCTCTCTCTTCCTCTGACAGAGTGTGTAACTGGAAGTGCCAAGTGTGACCAATTCCCATTCACACTCAACACAACGACCCACACTTGAGCTAATTAGGAAAAGAAAGACGATTCTTTGGCAAACAAGAGAAAAGACCGCACACGTGTGCATATGAACCTCTTTAGCGGGATTACAAAAAGCACTGCATTAGGGAGACGGCATTTCATGGTCTATTTAGCTGGTAACGGCGTGTCCCTACACTGCATTTAAATACAGAGCTTAAGCTGAGTGCAGACATACTCGCAAACACAAATTCAGCTCAAAGTAAGCAAGATGCTTATACTGTACACATGTGGCTTCTATCTCTCCCTCTTTCTCGGTCATACCCACACACACACACTCTCTCTCACACGTGTAAACACACACCCCGAAATTGAAGCCAGGGATCTTTTCCAAAGCCGGGGCATGAGGGAGGAAGTCAAGTCGTCCCACCACTGTCAGAGAATACAAAGGTGGAAGAATGGTTGGGGCAAGGAGGGCTGTCCAACTTCCTGCTGAGAGAAAGGAAATAAACAATTCCATATGCAAGCCCTGCCAGGAACACTCACACATACATGCAGGGCTTTGAGTTAATTCAGTGTTGTAAATTTGAGCATGAGGGCCCTACTTAGCAACTCACAGCGCCATATGAAGGGTGGAATATTTTCTGCTTCCAGAAATGTATAGCTAGCAAGGCCTCGTTCATCACAACTGGCTTCACAATATAATGCAGCTTGGAAAGAAATATACTCTTCCGAAGCTGTAGTTCCTCAATACCTGATTGGTCTGGGGAGCGGACGGTTGGTTTTACTAGTTTCCTAGTGTGTGTGTGTATGAGGGAGAGAGAGGGGGGGGGGGGTAAGAGAGAGAGACAAGCGAGACAGAGAGAGTGAGAGAGAGAGAGAGAGAGAGAGAGGGTGTGGTCACATGCAGCAAATCCTGTTGACCATGGCGACCCACACACAGCATAACTCCTGCCTGGGGGAACCCTTGAACTCCGAGCCACTGTGCCATTTTTCATGTCCAGAACATGTCGTAAACCTTAAACTTAATTACAATTAGAATCTCAAATTCAGAGCGTAATAGTGCCCAGTCTTTCTAGGCACATGAAAAATACAGTACAAGAATGTGCACACGCATACACACCATCACAGACACAGATTATTAAATGCAAAAACACGTGCACCAGAGAGAGCATGACACTCATCTGCCGTCAATCTGAAACCTCTCTGTTGTGATTGCGTGTTTGTACAGGCATGTGTTTGTGATCGTTTTGCATATCTGGTGCACTAGGTCATCTTCTTATAAAGATTATCCATACAGAAGTTCCCGGCGTTTATCCGATTGATAAGTCTCATCATAATGGGAATTTCAATTGGCATGAGCACGACATATGTCATTAGAGCACATCTCTGTCTGAGTAGTAAACATTAAACTGCATTAGGACGGGGTCAGTGGCTGCTTGTTTAAAAGGGCGAGGAATGAGAGTGCATGTCTGTGTTTGTATGTAATAGTCCTTAATTACGTTAACCAAGTTACTTTCCCACAGCTTCTGCCCGATTGATACATAGTGATGTGGGTTTACCTGCAAGGTGTGTGATCTGCAGTAAATATATGTGTGTGTGTGTGTGTGTGTGTGTGTGTGTGTGTGTGTGTGTGTGTGTGTGTGTGTTGTACTTTTTCACTGATACCCAAAGCAAACATTCCAACCTCTGCAGCAGATCTTGTTAGAGCCCCTTATCAGCTCAGACTAGAAGTGCCCCTGTGTGTGTATTTGTGTGTGTGTGTGTGTGTGTGTGTGAGAGAGAGAGAGTATGCATGTGTGCATACTAACAGGTCTGGACGGAGTGCTGAGGGTCCCGAACTAACAGTTTTCAACACATCTTTTTATATGGTTGACAGTCGACAGCAGCAAATGCTTTTTGAATATCAGTGAGGTAAAACACGGCAATGGTACCTCTCTCCACACATTTCACTTAATTAGAGTGAGAAAATGGCACAAGCTCTGGGTAAAATTAGGTCACTTTTACAGATGGCCCTTGTTGCCAAGCATATTTTCCCAATTAAGGCTGATTAGGGAGGGAAATTCCCAGGCAGTGTGAATTATTAAAAACTTGAAATGGAATCTGATCATGTGACGATGTATGATGGTGACACCCGACATCCCCAGATGGGGTCCCTGAAAATGGGGGAGCTGGGAGCCCTGAGGCTTCTGATTGGTGCGAAGTGAGTAGTGAGTTTCCTCCTATTGTATGAATTCACTACAAACTGCATACATTTGGGGGTCGTAATCAACACTGGCTGATGTTACATCAATGGAATTTCTAAATTGTGATTCCATTGAAGGTATTTACATGAATGCTAAATAAAATGACCTGATAGTTTCCTATTTACATGCTGCACAATGAGAAGAAAAAGCGCTCCCAATCCAGCAATCGATCAAGGGCAAACTTTTGAGAAACCACTTGGCGCCATTATTTGATAACTGGCTGCTGCAGCAAGAGTTTTATCACAATACACTATCCCTGCAATTACTGAATGGGAGAAGGCAAGCTACCAGCAGTATGCGCCACAATTCACCTGGAAACAAGTAAACAAAAAAATGTAAATTTAAGTAAGTATAAATACAGTACTTAGTAAATGAGTGTTTCACTGATCATTTTTGATCCATTAAAGCCCCTACCCCCCTTTGATTCAACCACACACGTGTCTTCAGTTATTTAGTCTGATTAGACATCTTCTCTACTATGTCGGACTTTCACAGACTGACAAACTGTCCCGTTAGTTTTGTTGCACTAGTCTGGGGCAGGGCAGCTTAATCATATTTATTAGTATATATTAAGCCTTTTCCACAAAAGTCATTTTGATATGCCACAGTAGGAAAAGCACAGGTTTAAACAATAAAATTAATGACGCTATTTCGCTTGCCAGCTCACCGTCACAGCTCACTGGGACACTTGAATAAAAATGAGGCCATCTTTAATGCTTTATTAGTTACACCTGTGCTTTTCTACTATGACAAGTCAAAATGCCGGCTGTACATAAAAAAAGGCCTATTGAGTTTAGAGTCATCAAATAGCCTAATCACTGGCATGGCTCTGCCCACCTTTGACCTAAGTAGAGGTCTGATTAGCCAATAAGTGAAAACATCTGTGTGCAGGACCTTACAATGTAAAATAAAAGGTCCTGCACACGGGTGTTTCATTTTACATTGTTCAACGTGTGTTCAAACAGAATTAGGGCCATTTCTAACTTTAAAAAGTATGAGAAACTACGAGTTGTCACATGCTGAATGTTTAAGAGAAATGTAATACACTTAGCTAAAAACTACAGTGGGTGACTGGTTCAAAAACCTTTGATCAAAGAGCAGGAACTAATCAGTGATGTCTTCTGGTGTTGTGTTTGTTTAGAACAAAAACTTCCACTTCAGAGCACACAACTGCTCAGCAATATTGTAAACAAATTAGACCACTGTAGAGATGGTGGTGGCCTCTGGTACAAATGACATCAGAGCTGGAGCACGTTTTCCATTAGCCCCAATGCACCCCATACCTAACAAAACATTTACATGTTCAGACGAAGACACACTGAAAAATCTTTATTTCAACGTTGAAATAAAGATTTTTCAGTGTGTCTTTGCTCAGAGAGCGTACTGTACAAGATGCCACTTTTGACTCAATGGAAGAATAGCCCATTCATCCATATTAATACCAAAGTGATTTCTTTCTTCCCCAACTATAATGTACACAATGGGATATGCAGGTGGATGCTGACGTTAAATTGTACATGTAGCGCCTTCAAATAGTCTACTGCCACTTCTGAACAGGCCGAGCCAATACTGCTGCCAGCGTTCACAGGTTATAAATATGTGAAATTGTCCTTGAAGAGTTGCTGCGCTTTTGTCTGTCTCTACAGGAAGTCAGTGTGGCCCAGGCTGGCTCCAAGCATCCCTTCAGCAGTCTGCTTTGCCATGCTGGGAGCCTGTCAGAGTGGTTCAGCGTCAAACTGCCCAGCCCTGCTGAGTCAAGCTGACCATGAACAAGCCAGACCAGCCACACTGGCCTGATGTTTTGCGTTCCTGTTAGGTGCTAGAGATGTGTTGCCTGTCTATCCTGTTTCAGGAATCACCAGATGCTGTCTAGCCCCAACAGACACAGCCAATAATGACTTGGGGTAACTCAAACTTTGCTTTTTAGCTGTAGTTTCATTAGATCTGTATAAATTAATGGTCACTTCTTTATGTCATATAATGTGACGAAATTGAGGGAAAACCTTGCAACCTGTGGTTTCACTTACTGGCCTCCAACATAAGCAAATTTAGGATAGCTTAATTCTCTTGTAAGACCTGTAAGAATGTAATTCAACTGACACACTTTTTTGACATTTATGTCAAAAGAGAAGCTGAATAAACAATATGTTGTCTGCATCCACACAGGTGGTATTTTCTCTACTATGGAAAAAAAAAGTACACGCCAACGCCATTCAGAAATCTGTCAATTTAACTTGGCCTCGCTAATCGACGAGTACAATGTCACCAGTTCCTGAGGTTTTGTCACCCACTCTTTCGGGAACAATAAGCAAACATCTCGCGTGGCAAAACTTATATCAACGTTTTCCAACTAACGTTAAGTTACAATTTTACTCGTTCCTGGAAGTTAACGCAGACATAAACGTTTCAATTTTGATACCCTTTTAAGCTTAATTGTACATTGTATGTGTGCCGAATTGAGAAATGTTTTCTTCTGATTGATAAAAGGCTTGGCACAACATTTTCAACCTCTGTCATTTTTCAGAAAACTGGGCAGCATATTAAACGGCAGAAGTTTGAAGGGAGTTTTGCGTGTGCCGCTGGCTCTACGAGCGCTTAACTTACCTTGCTTGACAGTTTTCAACCTGACGGGACCTTTGCAGTTCTTTATCACTGTCTGTACGTCGTACAAGGGTAATCCCGATATCGAGAGATTCTCCACCTCCAGGAGTAGGTCCCCATCATTTAATTTTCCACTTTTGTAAAGCACGACATCCTCGTTAACTTGCCCGATGTAGGCGAACTCTCCGTTCTCCGCGCCGCCACGAAGTGGCACATTCAAGTCACCACGGGCATCCTTAGAGACGGAGCACTCGTTCACTTTGAAGGTCCAATGGTTTTTCTTTAGCACGGGTTTGGACATTGTGAACAGTTATGAGCCGACACTAACACAGGCGGGCTCTACCACTGGGATGAGAAACAGTTACAGCAGCAGCTAATGCCTCTCAGAAAGTCGACATGTATCTTAGTGAAGCGCAGCAAACTTTCGTCTTCTTCCACAGAAACATGAGTGCCTCTTGCAGTATCGTCCCACTCCCAGAATGAAAAATCAAGCCATTCTTGTCAGAATGAAGTCGCTTCTTACTAAGCAGATATTGTTTTCATAATTTTCTTAACATCCCTGCAGTTTAATCGATGTCATTTAACGTCTGCCACGATCCCACTCACGCCTCGTGTCCACTTATTAAATCCTCTGTTGTTGCTATAAACTCACTTTAAATGCTGTTTCTTTCCGTCCTCCAGTTAACAGCGTCTGCACTCTTTCTTTATCGGTGGCTGACACCGTCCTCGGCTCGTTGAACCAGGTACGACGCTCTCGTGCACTTATCTGAATTTCACTCTGCTCCGCTGTGGCGCTGGGAGTGTGTTGCTGTTCGTGCTGCATTCATGTGCTGTCAGAAAGTTCAAGATAGGTTCACACGAACGACCCGACAACAAAATGGATATAGGCCTACTTTATTTTACAATATGGAAGTGGCGTTTCGAAATCGATATTTCGAAATTGTTTAAGCTTTTTATTTTCATGCAATGTATTTTAAATGAATTTAATTGATTTTATGTATTAATTATTTTAAGCAGATACATGCTAAATTGATTACAGGCCAGGAAGAACTTAGGCTACTTAAAGCTAAGAACTAGCAAGAGACAGCTAGATTTTGAAAGTATAGCCACAACAGAGCCACAGAGACCAGATTTTTTTTGTGTGTAAGACCATTTGATTTATTGATTTCATTGATGATGAGGATTTCAACAAATATAACAAAACATACTTCTTAAATTAATTGCTGACCCCAACTTTAAAAATGACAACATAGCCATACATATCTTATTATGAAATTTTACAACAGCTAAGACAGCAATAAATGACCAATACATCAATTGTACATTCTAATCAATAAGCTATATGTGATGTAATTTTACATCATTAGCATAATTTCTTGTTGCTCACTAGGCCTAGCCCACATGACATCCATTTTTTTGCAACATTTGCACTAATTTATAGTATCAACATGGTATTTTGGACCATATGGTTGGGACACAGCAACATTTGAATGTTGGGTGTCGGAGCCTGCAAAGAGTGCATGAAGGCATCAATATCACATAAGCGCATGCGCGGTGCTCAAAGCAGAAAGGGCTATCTTGATGAAGCCCAGATATATCTTTGCTGTACAATTTGCATAAAAGAGCGTATGGCTTCAATAAATTAAAGACTGGTGTCATGTTTTGTTGATTTCAATCAGTTCAACCTATTAAATGAAAATAAAGATCTCATTAAAATTCACTCATTAAATATACTAACTGTCAGACATTGTCAGATATTCATTTAGAATATATTTTATGTGGATATTTTTGTTAAGGAATTATCATTATTTAAGCTCATACTAAAGTAAATGAGTTATTTATTCCACAGACTTGGTGTGACGGTTGTAAGTGAAATGCTGATTTGATAATGACCTAGACAACCTAAGGTTATACTCGTGATCCTGCCCGGCAGGATTCCTGCATTTCAGGTTAAACAGGTTTTCACAGTGTTTTCATGTGTGGCTGAAACCGCCTTGCTCATAAATCCTCAAGTGCGTGTTTGCCCCTCATGCAGAAAAGGCTACAGAATTTCACTGACATCATACTCTATTTACATATGTTTTGTGAATCAAACAAGAAAGGAAGGACATTCTTTCTTTTTTATCCCCAGCGATACCAGTTCAGATCTATATGGAGACAGACTTGTTGGCAACATTATACGTGTCATAAACAATTATTATCATCATTACAATGACAACAGAACAAGAGAAAGTAAAGAGAATAGGCTGTAATCCAAGAAAGAATGAAAGCAAGGTGATTAAGACAATGCTATAGATGGACAATGAGACAGACAGTGTGCTAAGGCAGCAGGGATGAATACACTGCTTGATGGCATCAGATAGGCCAGGCCTCTCACCTAGGGAACAGCAGATGAGCTTTTCCCAACCTAAAAATAACAACGCAAGTACTCTTGGTCTCATGGGAGTAAAAACCATTGGCCTGGATGGGACAGGAAGTAGTAAGTGCTCTCTTAAGTCGAAATCTTAAAACTTTCCTTTGTCTTCATCCCTTTTCTGCTGTTCATACATGAAATGCATGTTTAATATGTGCTCAGTTCATTGCAGTTTCTTCCAAGGGAAATTCCCTTTGCAGCCATTTGATGAACAATAAACATTAATACAGAAAAGTACATCAAACATAACACAAGTTGCAAGCATCATTAATAATGAACATCTTCATTCATCTACAGAGCACCGTTAAACTAAACAGCACTGCATTTCTAACTATCCTATAAAAAATACAGTAACCAGAGCTAAGCTATTAAATGTACAAGAAACAAAAGAGCTCCTTACCCCGTGGGAGTCATCCTTTAGTGGGGTGAACCTTGTGATAAAAGGGAAAACAACCTATGGAAGGTGGAAATAACTCCTGATCCGAAAATGCAGCAACAATCAGAAGAGTTGTTTTACGCAGCAAAGTTTTGCATTATTTTTTGTTGTTTTTAGGCTCTATCGGCAGCTATGTTGATGGTCAGTGCACAATTTAGTCCAGACAGAACTCATGACTGCCATGACATTTTTGACCACATATTCATGGTCCCCAAAGGATGAATCCAACTGACTTTGGTGATCCCCTGACTTTCCCTCCAGCGCAAAAAGCAGGTCACAGTTTTCATATATTCAGAGAACTATCTCAACATCTTCTTGATGAATTTGCACAAATGTTTGTACAGACATTCATTGTTCCCAGATGGTGCATCCTACTGACTTTAGTGAGCCTCTGACATTTCCTGTAGTGCCACCGTGAGGTTAACATGTGTGGTTTTCACACTTTCAGCTATTGGATGGATTGCCAAAAAGTTTTGTGCAGACAATCATGTCCCCTACAGGATAAATTATAATAACTTTGGTGATTTGCTGACTCTGCCTCTTCCACCATCATCAGGTCAGAATTTCAATTTGTCAGTTGTTGCATGTGCAAAAAAAGCCAAAGTTGTATTTTGGGTTTACAGACAATTAGCATATGTTGGCATGCTAACATGGTAAACTAAGATGGTAAACGTGATAAACATTATACCTGCTAAACATCAGCATTGTGATCATCTTTGGGTGTTGATGTTAGGCTCAAGCAGCCTAATAGAGACACTGGCATGGCTGCCATTGTACTGTATAGGTATATTTATTTATCATTCATACCTTGCACTTTGTATAATAATGTATCATATTCTATTTAATTACTGCTTAAGCACTTCTGGTTAGATGCTATCTGCATTTTGTTGCTTTGTGCCAGTGACATGCGCAATAAATAAAGCAATAAATAATCTAATCTTTAACTGTGTCTCATTTTGGATACTTCCCTAAGTACACTTCCATGTACATGTACTTAATTGCCTAGTGCGTGAATTTCAATAAGATTGTGTTGTCTCAAAATTAACACTGGAACAAACCAGAACAAACTAGAAATGATGAGCGCTTCATCTTATTAAAGGCGAATTGAAACCAGGCGGAGCGTTATCGGCAACATTTGATTGTCACTCGCCAAAATATCTGCCAGCTTGTTTTACTTTTACTTGCTAATGTGGTTGATCGAGAGTGCTGCGGTTTCCTCGGCTGCCATTTTAACAAGTTTGAACATAGGTTTGTTGGTACCTCTCCTTCCACTGCATACCCAAGATGGCGACCATTGAGCCTTCCACAATCAACATTTTGACTGTTGTGAGTACACCATCCAGGGACTCATTGTGCTCTGCATTTTGCTATGCTTGTCAGTGTGAAAGCACTTATTCACTCAATATAGCGGCTGTAAGTACAGAACAATGTGAATGAAGGCATCCTTTGTCTTGCTTTTACATTTCTGAAAACTTGGATTAGGTTCATTCTTCTCTTGGCCTGGGATCAGTGATATTAGAAGTCCTACCTTGATTTGACTCACGTGGCAAAGGCTACTTACCCATTTCCTACTATTGTCTTTAGCTCTGTTCACCATGTAAGGGTTAAAACCAGCATTACACCTGTTCCACGGTTTGAGGGCTGATAAGGAGCTAAAGGACCTTGGTAGAGGAAGTTTTACACTGGGTTTGATGTGTGTGTGTGTGTGTGTGTGTGTTTGAATGTTTATATGACCTCTAGTCAGGGGAGGGGAGGGTTTAACCCAGCTCCTCTGCTAGCTTTCTGTCACACAGTGTCACCCAAATCGACAGAGGCAGCAGAGGCAGAGACACTGCCACGGGCGCAAAATTTCCTATTCCCTTTCCATCCATCCATCAGTCTGTATGTGTCAACATCATGTTCTCTCTGTCTGTCTTTCACTCTCTCGCATACATTGATAAATACAAATCGCTGCATATGCATTCAAACTGTAAATACGCACACACAGACTCAGCAGCATGTTGCGTTCTTTCCACATGAATCAAACCTAATTGCATGCATTCCATGCTCCACAATCACGACATGGCCCCACAGCATGTAGTAGATGTTAACAATCAAAATGCTGTCTTTTTAAAACCATGCATTCCCCAATCAGAATATGTAATAAATGTAAGTGTTGAATTTTTATATAGAAAGTCTGGACCATGTCATGCATAGAAGCATTGCTTTCAAATTATTCTGCCATTGTGCTGCTGTGTTATGACAGCGCATGTAATGAGGAAGACCTGGATAATGGCTTGTTTATCATAAACTATTATTAGCCACTATTTCCTTTCACGCTGTCTGATGCGCCTGGTGGCACCGCTAACAAGTAATGGCAGAGTGAACTTAATGGCCAACAGTAATAATGTAGCCTTCAAATCTGACAGCTGCACTCAGATGACTTTGGGGCAACATTCTGGCAGTCCTCTACCATTAGTAGCTTTCATGACGTACACAGTGGCTGACCCATCCAGCACTTCTGATTTCAAGTTGTGTAATGGGATTTAGCTTTATAAACAAAAGGACTGTCCCAATATTCACACCTGGAGTATTTTCACTATTAGTTTCGAGAGTGGCTAACAGCCTGGTAAGACTGCAACCACATGAATGATTTTCAGAACACACGGACTCACTGGGTCAATGAGGTCATCTTGTCTTTCACAAAAGGAAAGGACTATGGGTTAGTTAATTATATATATATATATATATATATATTTTTTTTTTTAAAGCAACAGAAAAACACATTAAAAGAGAATACAAAGTATTCACATGGAGTTACCAAGCAGAATTATTATTGTACATAAAATAAGAGACTGACACATACAGTTACATAATATTTTTGGCAGACTGGTTTCTGTGTGATAAAATGTTAATGTAAGGAATGCTTTTCACCAAGTTATTAATAAAATATAACAAGAAAGCTCGTATGATAGGATTTAGCATGTCATTCCAGCTAACGAGGTTGACAATGTCAGACATGTAATTTGAGACAGTTTTCTTATGAATAGAAATGGTGGAAAAGTGTTTTTATGTGAATGAAATTACATTTCAGCTATGCTAGTGTTGTGGCTCTAAAACAGCAGTTTTGCCACGTTTTTCAGTCTGCTGGTCCACCACTTTGATTCAGACTGAAATATCTCAACAACTATTGGATGGATTGGCCCAATATTTGGTACAGATATTCATCATTCCCAGGAGATACCTGACTTTCCATCTATCAGCATCATCAGGTCAAATTTTTCATTGATTTAAAAAAAAATATGACCAAATTCCTACATAACTATGAGACTGCCATCAGCGGTACTTTGTATTAAAGTTCTGATTAGCAAACATTAGCATACGTTGAACTAACGCACTAAAATAAAATGGCCAACATCGTTAACATGCCCTCAGAAATATTTCATTGGCGTAGCCAGATGGGGAAATCCTGGGGTGGCACACCAAAATCAAAAGCCACAACTGAATTTCATTCCCATGAGCCGGCTCTTTTATGTGAACGATGGAAGCTGAGGGTCACGGGTTTGGTTGTTTGGGTGTGTTTGTGTGTGGTTTGCTAAGTTTCATTGTAATTTCATTCTGCCCAAGTGTTCTGGTCTTGATTTACTGTCTGTGTTCCTAGCTTTTGTTTATGTTTTGTTAGTAAGGTGGTCATGCAGTGTGCTATAAGATTCTTCCCTGTATGTCTTAGGTAGCGTTACTTCCTGTTTTAGTTTGTAGTTTAGTCTGCTCCTAGTGTGTGTTGTCATGTTTTACTTCCTGTGCTTGTCTCTGATGTATTATGTTCTTCCCAAACAAGGAGAAGCAGCGTTCAGTTATTATGCTCCGTATATTTGGAAGAAACTCCCAGATAACTCCAGGTCTGCTGGAACAGTCAGTTCTTTTAAATTAAGACTGAAGACTTTTTCCTTTTACCATTGCTTTTAATTAAATATTTAATATTTTTCTTTTTATTGATAACTTACACTGCACTGTAACTTTTACTATCCTGTTTTCTTTTTCTTTGTTTTTAGCTTTTTACCACTGCTTTTAATTAAATATTTACACAGTGAGAAATGAGTAGGTAGCTAAGTTAGGACATTTTGGGAGTGAGATTGAACAGAGTGAAGGAAGTGGTCTTAAATCTCGTGCCCGAGTGATTTGCAGGAACC
>JAPMOB010230206.1:0-13188 GCA_029875015.1 Lepomis gibbosus
CTCGGTACACTATAACAAATAGAATTGGTTGCAGTGATTTCCAGCTTGGGTGTGAAAGACCCAGAACAAGGCTTTCAAATTATAATTTAGTTTAGGTTTAGAGCTGATTACTAGACTAGAGTCAAAGATAGCTGCAACTCGGGCCTGTGCTTCGAGGAATGTGAGTATTAATATGCCAGGTTTCAGTAAGGCAGAATAAATAAATTTCATAATCTGATATTAGTTCATTTACTTACACCTTTAGAAGAGAGAGATCTGATGTTCAAGAGTCCACATTTTACTCTGCACTATTGCTCTTGTGGTTTTAATTTTTATGAGGTTTTTATGCACAGCTCCTCTTCTGTTTACCTTTGATTAAAATAATTTCAATGGTCGGGGGACATACTGTCACTATCGGGTTTTCACTAAGTAACTCCTGGAACGGAGGAGCAGAGAAGTGTGTTAAACTGCAACTCTCTGTAGGGTTTTGGGGTTACCGGTCTGTCTCCTAGTGTCACAGATAAGGCAATAAGTTTAGTAGCTGTTATCCTCTGAGGGAACACTGGACAGGAAAATCTGTAGTGTACCTCACTAGAATGCCTGAAATAACAACGTTTTCTTTGTTCACACATATTTCAGATTTAGGCTACAATCTTTCTTGAACCACCTCTGTGCACACCGGTATATGCTTTAAAACAATATGCTTTATATTAAATTATTAACGAGTAGAGAAAAACATTAGTTAAATAATAATAGATCATGAGTTGTAAACAGAGTTTGTCACATATTTACGACAGTCTCATGCTACGACAACACAAATTTTTTACGGCAAGCATGAGGGAAGGTTGTTGTTAGCCGGAAAAATAGCGGCTGTAGTATTCGCTCTCTGTTATTTCCTTAGTTTAAAAAAACAGTTTTACGTTTTTAAGGTTTTTAACCCTGAGACATGGATGTTGGAGAGCTCCTGAGCTATCAGGTAACGTTAGTGATAGATATTTTATTCTACTTATGGATGTCAGGGAACTTTAACTTGGCTAACCATAGCTCATTCATTGGATTGCATGCAATAGCACGGGTAACGTTAGCAGTTACTGGCAAGTAGACTTTAGTTTAGTGTCGTTATTTACGGTCTGTTTACGTTGGTTAGTTAAGGTTTACCGCATCTGAATTGCATTAAGTCACCCTTGTGTAGCTCTACATGACAGGAGTCCTTGTTTATCACTAACGTTAGCAGTTAGCGTGAGTTACCAGCTGAACAGGTTGTTAGCATTGTAGCTGAAGTGAACGAAGAATATTACACAAACTTATAGTTATCGTATCTTAAATTGCCTAAAGTAATCCTACTCAGAAACCCCCGATGGTCTTGATGCAGTGTTCCCTTCTTGAGTTTATGTAGTATTGTTTGGCGTGTTCTGTGTGGATACATTGTTATATTCGTTTTTATTACTCATCTCTAATCATTTCCTGTGCATGGAATGTTAGGCACACTGTTTTATGTGAGCTAACGTTACACCATAGTCATTTCAAGACCGTACAATAAACTTTTATTCACAGATATGTGTGTATGTAAGTATGCTAGTATGTGCACATAGAAAAGCAAAACATTCATGTGAACATCACTACATTTCCTGTCATTTCCCAGCCTGACAGAGGAGCAAAGCGTCCCAGGGAGGAAGATGGAGGTGCAGCGGGAGGAGAGGAGGACTTTAGAGGAGGGAAGCAACAGAAAGGACTAGGTGCCAGGGAGTTGGCCAGATACCGGGAAGCATCAGCAGGGGTAGGACTAGAAGGAGGAAGCGAAATGAGGGAGTCTGAGGATCTGACAATGGACAAAAAGAAGATCCTGGAAAAACTGATGGACCAGGATGAAGATGAACCCGAGGTAAGGGAAATTATTATTTTTTATTATTATTACAGAATTGTAATGAAGAGTGGGACTGACTACCCAGGGCCCCAGTGGGGAGGGCTCTTGAAAATATTTAAATGATATGTTTGTTTTTGTTTGCAATGTTTTATTTCTAAGCAAGTAGCTTCATAATTAAGTTAAAATTGGCTGAAAAACGGTTGAGAGACTGAACTTTGTATACCCCCCAATACATCAAAGGCTTAGAGGCTTTGGGGCCCCTCTCACCCCTTCCAAAAGATGCAAAATGCTTTAGTCCGCCCCGCACTAGGATTTTCTCTAAATGGTCTAAAGGAGCAGAGTAATGACTAATGCTTGTGACATGTCTGTCCCCAACAAAAGGATATCAAGGTACCAAAAATATAAAGAAAGAAAAAGAAAGAAAGCAAAGTGAGAAAAATTGCCAACTTATTGCTTTCAAAAGAATGTTGAGCACAATCTACAACTAATACAGTTATGGTTAGCTAATACAGAATGGTTTAAGCATTCGAAAACATTTAAAAAATGTTTTGAAAAATAGCTTGCACCAAGACATGTTAAGTTACAAATGAAAATGCTTTGAGATTTATTTGCACAATAAGAAAACATGTAACGCAATTAATACAGGATAAATATACAGGAAACAAATGTGCATTGTCCAAAAAAAACAAGCTTCTGATTACTGCGTTATATTCTGTTTTATTTTTATATTGATGAAATGTCACCTGCCAGCTGATTTTTTTTGTTTCCCTTTTATGTAAATAATGACATTCCCACTGTAAATCGGAGCAGAATGTCTCCAGAATGCAGGATATGAACTGTTTAATGCTCCAAATGTCTGCGGGATGACCTCCAGACTCATATATTTCAGTATTTTTATATTTCTTCAAAATAGCGTTAAAAATCTTTTCGTCTTGTTCTCAAGCATCATCATATCTCGTGGCCCAAGTGTGTCATCATGCCCCTAATCTGAGGCCTTATTTCCCCACCAACACAAAGGGACGGCCTTGTTATTACTTGTTTAATTGTGGTAAGAACGGTTCATTAGTGACTGCCCTAATCAGCAGCACAGTTTAATGTGGACAGTTGTTAGCTCAATTATTTGTCAACGTTTTTCAAAAGATGCGTGACAGACAGGGACCAAGAGAGGAAGGGGGCCCGCAGAGACTGCTTGTATATAGGGCCAAGATGTCACTGAATTGTGCTACGACCTTGATTGTGCATCTCTACTACATTTACAGTTGATTTACATTTTTGAGAGTTTGTTTGTAGATGTACATTACATAATGAAGAGGTGCTGTTAGGTGTGTGTGGGTACACCGGTGTTATCACAAAAATGCAAGACAAATTCCAAGTGATCAATATTTCTGACCAAGATTTAACAGCCACGCAGTTTGAATGTAATCAAAGACTAATGTGATCGCGGCCCAAGTTTAAATTTAGAATGGATTATTTAGGCTTTAACCTAAGTCAGTCATCTGGGTTCACTCATTACAAAGTAGTTTAACACAGAATAATTTAGACAAACATGTATGCCTTTGTACACTGGCTTTGAGGCAATAATGGATTTTTTAAACCTAAGTCATCTGTGTTCACTGATTGCAAGTTGAATCCAGACCTGAAGTACCACAACACTAGCACAGTACCATGGATATAGAAAAGAAACCCATGAGAAATGTCTGGACCAGGGGCCGGTTTCACAAAGATGCTGGTGGTTTAATAGAATAAGGTAATATAGAATCTTAGATCTAAGTTAGCCCGGGGGTAAGGTGTCTAATTTTTTTTAGTCTAAACTTATTCAGTTTTTTTGTGTGAAACAGTCTAACTTGCATTAGACTGGTCTAACACTATAGACCAGCCTAAAACAGCTTTGTGCTACTGGCCCTGGAAAGAGTGACTGTCTTCAGAAAAAAAAGAACCCGGTGTCGGTAGTAATGTTGCTATATATGTAGTGCATTAGAAAAGTACATGTCAATTATCCTGTTCTTTTTATCTGACACTGCAGCCATTTCCAGTATTCACTGTGTCAAGAGCTACTCAGAGCAAAGTGCTGGACTGTTCCATAATGTCAGAAAATTGTAATTTCCTAACCTGTTATTATCTGTCCGACACTTTATAGGCTTTTAAGCCTGCAGGAGGTCAAACACATTCCCTTTCCAGTGAAATGCACTCACATCCCCTCTGACTGTATAAAACTTCTAGCTACTTCACTCACATAATTACGGTGACCCTGATGTCTCTTTGTTCAAATGTAAGTCGCTTTGGATAAAAGTGTCTGCCAAATGAGTAAATGTTATTGCTGCAGTTGCGTTAGTAAAAGGCTTTTTTTGTCCCCTTTATAATGTTTTCCTCCCTTCTACTTCCATTTGGTACTAATCAAACAGGCAGAGCCAGTGGATGAGAGTTCAGTGAAGAAAATGATCCTGACCTTTGAGAAAAGGTCGTACAAAAACCAGGAATTGAGGATTAAGTTTCCGGACAACCCAGAGAAGTAAGCCTGTTACTGACCGTTCACAATGTTTTGCTCACTTTGTAATATATGATGATTTAATTAAAACAAATGTTGATAACTGACATAGTGTATGCAAATTAAGCCAAATTACAGGTGGACTTGACAAAGCTTGTTACAGTTACAGCCATTTTCTGGTACATTTATACTGTGTGTCCACTGTCACCAAGATGAAATGTAAGACAGCAGTACAGACAGGATATCTAACCGAATTCCTCTACTGCACTTTGAGATTAACATAGTATGCTAACATGCTAACCAAAATGTCTTGCTGCTTTTAAACTAGGTTCATGGAGTCTGAGCTGGATCTGAACGACATTATCCAGGAAATGCATGTGATTGCCACAATGCCAGACCTCTACCACCTGCTGGTGGAGCTTAATGCTGTCCACTCACTGCTGGGCCTCCTCAGTCATGAAAACACTGATATCCTTTCATGTATAGATAGATTCAGACTGTTTGTGCTATTTAATCCATTCATCCTGAATGTTGAATTTAACATTGGTCTTTAAACGATAATTCTGGTGATGTTCTTTTGTTTTTCTTGTCAAGAAATCTTGTGAAACGACTAAAACCAACAATCTATTATCAGCAACTAAAAAAAGGGAACAGAGGAAGCATTAAAAATATTTTTTTCTAAAATGAAAATAAATGCATAAACCATAAAACAACAAAAAACAATCAAACTACAAGCAATCACTATTGTTATTATTAAATTACAATTAAGAAACTAAGGACACTAACAATTCACTGCTGCAGCTGTAGTAAAAATACTGCATTTGTGATAAAACTGAAAACAAAACTTCAAGTTCTCAAATACAAAAAATATGGGGGCGTGGTGTTATGGTGTGTTCACATACAACGCTAATTTAGCCCTCGCAACGCTTTCCTCGCACGGCTTTTATTGCTGGACAGCTGCCAACTGTTCACACAAAACGCCATAAGCGAATAAACACAACCCACGATTACTACAGCTGTATGAACCCAAAGTAAACATTTTGCTGTGATTTAATTGCAATTAATGGATCAAACTGATGCAGAAATAACTACAATATGATGCCGATTTGTTAGACAGATGAATTCATGCTTTGCAAGGATTTGCTAAATTTCAAAGTACGTAGCATCTAAGCTAAACGGGCCACAGACAGAGCGGTTTCGTTTTAGCTTGTTCATGACAAACTAGTTTTTAGCCAAGCTAGCGGATGTGCTTGTGTAAAACTAAAACACAGCTGTGGTGGATGAGACAGAGCAGATTAAAATATCACTTTGTGCACATTCCTGCTTGTACTGATGCAGTAACTGCCTTTTAGTAGTACTAGTACTGCTGGTTTTGTTGCATTTACTTACAGTCGGTGTCTGTATGCAGAGCTCTGCTGAGAGAGGAGCGGAGGGCTGCAGGGTGGTGGCTCGCTTGTTCTATCTGCTGCTTCCGCACTATATTCAGTGTTAATGGCTATTACTCGTGACTTGTAACCAGTCAGCTAGTACTCTGGGCAGGACATTGCTCAAGCCCACAGAGTGGTGAGTACAGACCAAAGAGACAGACAGACAGAAGTTGCTGCTCAGAGCCAAAGGAGCGCATTTTTTTATTAATTAATTAATTATATTGGCAATCCGTTTTAAAAATAACCAATGTATCAGCCAGGCCGGTTATTGGTCAACCCGTACTCTCCAAACACTCTGAAGCCATCGGGGATGTCCGGACAATCTTACCACTGATAGGCTTTCGCATCATAGCGTCGTGCGATTTTCTCGTTCAAGTTGAAGAATTTGAACTGGAGCGAACCAGAGAATGTTGCAACAGAGGATTCTTTCGCACCACCTGGAGCGAATCCTCATGAATTTGCATCTTTGCATTGACTTTGTATGTAATCAAGCGGCGCAAAATGCTGGATTTGCTTTCATACACCATTAGAGAGAAGTGAGCTTACCAGACTTTTGTAACCTGCTCCTCATCCCAGCAGAATGCTAAATGCTCCAGTCTGCATTAGCCAGGGGAATAAAACACTCAGATCTCTGACAGAACTGTTGGTAGTCGAGTTACATTGTTGGTAATGAAAGTGGCATGTTTTTACGAAGAATGCTGCATCGGTTTTGACCCTAAAGGGCCCTTTGTGAGTCTGAATGTGTTATAGGAGTGCAGTGCTAAAATGGATAGAATACTCTTTTAACATGAGCGTATTGTCCTTAGCATGAAACACATGTCGCCATAGCAGTGGTGGATCTGCTGCAGGAGCTGACAGATATCGACACACTCCACGAGAGCGAGGAGGGTGCTGAGATACTCATAGATGCTCTGGTGAGTTCAGGATTTACATCAGTCTTTGACAATACCCTGCATGCACAATTATTAGGCAAGTATTCTGAATGAATAATTATGTCTATGCACGTTTTCCAACTCCAAACCATATAAACTTGAATGCTCATTGGAGTTAATCCTTTTCAGGTGAATTGTGATGGTGAAGTGTAATGAGGGTGGGTGTGGCGAAAGTGAATGACACCTTAAATCAATGTGCATGAATATTACGCAGTTCATTACTTCAGGAGGAGCAGGCCAAAAAAGAGATTTAACGCACAATAAAAAGTCAAAAATTGAAAAATGCCATTCAGACCAATGCCACATTCTTAAATAGCGACTCAGGCGCCAGCAAGGTGGATGGGGGGTACTGTTATGGGCTGCTATCATTAAGGATGAGATAGTTGGACCTTTTCGGGTTACAAAAAACTCAACTGCCAAACCTGTTGCCAGTTTCTGGAAGATACTTTCTTTAAGCAGTGGTACAGGAAGAAGCCCTCCATTTTCAAGAAGACCATGATCTTTATGCAGGACAATGATCCATTACATTAGTACCTTACTTTAATGCTTGGAGATGCTGCTGTCAGTGCATTCAGTGTCTTGCGTCAATACGCACAGTGTCTCTCTTAATGCTGAGCATCTTACTATCTGAATAACTAATAACATCTTACTATCTTTCAATAGCGTAGGATAATACTGCGCCATTGACTTTAGACCAGGTTTTTCCTGGTCAGTGGCACAATTGCTTTCTGCTGCCTCAAGATGCAATGTGCCAACAGTGCGCCTGAGCACACCTCATTTTAAGACCAACACTTCCATGGGAACACAGACTGGGGGCAAGTCCATTTGTTACTGACACAACATGAGTGCTAGGTGTGAAAATGACAAACTGCGTCGATTGGAAAGTAACAATGACACTTGCATCACGCTTGGCGCTACTGTGCGCCGGGTGTAACATAGGAACTTTTGTCTTTTTGTTTCTCTGTACATTTAGGCCCTGTTTCCCCTTTTTTGTGCTGTCTAGAAACCAGGGATGATTTTTTTATACCCCATTATGTGTGCTGACATTTAGAGTGACACAGACAAAGGTCAAACTACAACTAGAACTGCAAGCAATTGTAAGCGGGGTCCAAGCCTCCCGGCGCCAACCCCGTGGATGGCGCGCTAGTCTGCCTGGGCCCGCCATGATTAATTGTCCCATAATCACGGGCCCCTGAGCCACGGCGGGGCCTGCAGAGAATGAATGAGCAGAGTTATAAATGAAAGGGGCTTGCGGTTACGGAGATCTGAAATCAATGTATGTCTATGGGAGTGTTATTTGATTTGCAGTTAATACCACCACCTAGATGCCGATTGTCGCCAAATTTCACACAGGCTCTTGGGAGGGCGTGCCAAATAAAGTCCCCGAGTTTGGTGTAGATCAGCCATTGCTAACGTAAGATCTTACATGACATCATGTTTTTATCGTTTGCACAAACATTTGTTAGCCTATAATGAGGACATTGTTCGACGGGTCAAAATTCCCTCTCCCTCAGTCCAGAGATTGTCCGTGCCAGTTTTCGTGCCGATCGGAGAAGTTCAGAGGAGTTAATTAAAATAGGTTTTGCAGTTTTCGCGAATTCGCGAAATGAAAACGTCATTGCACAGAGCCGTGTCATATACCATTGGAATCAGCAGCATCCCCCAAACACGTAGACATAAAATTTATGAATGTGCGATGTAGTGGGCCGTAGTTATGAGGCAAAAAGTCCTTTGGTTGAAAATCCCATTGAAATCAATGGGATAGTCCGACCACATTTGAGCTTTGATTATAGCGCCACCTTTTGTCCGAATTGCACCAAATTTTTTCAGGTGTCATCAGGGCCCCATGGGGAACAATTGACAATTATCAATCGGACTTATGGTTGTGGAGATATAAAATGCATGTAAGTCAGTGTTTTTTTTTTGTTTTTTTTTTACATCTTTAACCTGCAATAACAGCGCCACCTCAGGGCATATTTGGGTTAACTTTGGTGCCTGTAGTAAGGGGACCATGCAGAACAATTGGGCACGGGTTACATGTGAATGTGACTTGTGGCTATAGAGGAACAAATTTTTTGGATTAAACTGTGCCACCAAATTTTGCACAGGCCCTCAGGGTGGCGTCCCCCATTAATGCTCCAAATTTGGTGTCAATTGGCCATTCCAAAGTGAAGATATAACCTCACTTCCTGTTTATAGCGTTTTTTTGCAAACATTTGTTAGCATATAATTGCAACATTTTTATTCGGATCAAAATTTCCTCTATAAACTTTCATCAGCTCGTTCCAGAGATTATTTTCTCCATCCCCCGAATGCGTGGATATAAGATTCTGGCTACATATTTTACTGTTTAATTCAGTATTGCTTTGAAAGAGACATTATAGTGATAGACAGTATCTCACAAAGTGAATACACCCTTCACATTTTTAAAAAATATTGAATTTATTTGATTACATCTTGTATGTATTATATCTCATGTGATATCACTGAAGCAATGACACTTTGCTACAATGTAAAGTAGTGAGTGTACAGCCTTGAATAATGTCAAAAAACATTTCTCTCTGATGAATTGTGAAGCGCATTCTGAATTTTTTTGTTGGTAGCTGCTAGTCAGTATCTGACAGGAACAATTGTAGAGACAATTGGACAAATGTCAGAGACTCTTCAAGTGCGTGTGTATTTAGTAGCTCAGGTTGCTTTGCAACGCGCTCAGGATAAAGGCATTATAGAAATGCAGTCCATTTACCATGAAATGGAGCGCACACAAACCACAGTCTTTTTTTTAAAGCTACTTCCAACAGAAACTGTTTCAGGGCAGCACGGGTTGGTTGAATCCATTCGTCTCTCCTCTTTGCTGTATTACTTCTAGCTCCTGTGTCCTTGATGCCAGAAGGCCAGGTGGTATCCTTGATAAGATGAATCAAAATTATCCACAGTGGTCTCTGGTGGCTCATAAATCTGTGTCGACTGTCTGTCTTCCTTCATCTGTAATAATACTTTTATCCAGCCAGTCTGTTCAGCCAGCCAGTTCATAGAAGCTCAGACAGAAACCAAGTGTCTTCTGCTTAGGCTGATGCTTTGTTGAGCGCAAAACTTTGCCGTTCATGTCTGAAACTCTATAGTTAAATTTTTAATGAGTATAAAAACCTGTCTTAGTTGCCCAATGATCAATAAAGTTGGCAAAAAATGGATAATATGTGAGGGGAAAACTCACAGGTTATATAGCGCTTATGTAGCAGAATGAAAGGTTTCATCCCTGATGAACTTGTATTTGCTAAATGTAAAAATGTGTCAGAATCCTCTTGGACTTTATCTTGATCTTTCTGTTTGTAGTTGGAGGGTCAGGTGGTGGCCTTGCTGGTGCAGAATATGGAGCGGCTCGATGAACAGGTGAAGGAGGAGGCTGACGGCACCTATAACACACTGGGTAAGGAGATGTACCACCAAGGCCCTAACAATGATGCGTCAGTCACTGTTTTAGAGCCCGACCGATTGCTCCTTTTGCAGATATTATCGGCCGATATAAGCTACTTGCAGATAAATCTGCATCAGCGTTTATAACAGCTGATATGACTATTAAAAAAGAGAAACAGAGAATCATGAGTGTTGCATAGTTTGCCCACCAGAGGGCGCGCTGCACATCAGCTGACTGCCGTCTACAGGAGCTCCTAGCCGGTGTTCTGATGATATATGCTGCCCTATCGAAGAATGCTACCTTATGTGTTTCCATTTCCAATCCCATAAAGGTATGACTCTTGTCGTGCACATGTGTGGAACCGCTAAGTAGCACATCTCGACAAATAGTATAAATCAACCGAACACCGGCTCTGCCAGAGCTACAGTGAGTAGCTCCTGTTAGCTCTCACACTCAGTGTTCCCAGTGAGTTGGTCTTTTGTCATGTCAATTACATGACTTAAATAATAATAAAAATAGCCTTCATTACTTTTCCTCTTCGGAGACCAGACTTGATAACCTTCCCGTTTTTCACTGCCCTCTCCAGGCTCAGCAGTGTGTTTGATGTTATAGAGGAGGCTAAGCTGCAGACAGACGTGATTGTAGAATTATTTTTGAAAAGGTGCAGCAGTTGAAGCGACCGGTCTTCTCATTTCTCTCTTAATTTATTACTTCTAAATATTTTCTAACATTGCCAACAGCAATACTGCCTGTTGCTAAATTAGCCACAAAGCTAATGCCGTTTTTATCAGTGGAGGAGCGCTAACATTAAAGAGTGATTAAACTGTAAGTTGATGTCTCTAGTTATAGACGTTTTAGAAAAGATTAAACGTGAGCTGAACAATTATTTAACACATAGAGCCAGAAGGTGGGTAGAAAATCGTGTCTGTATTATAGAATTGTACCTTGTTGTGGGGAAAATTGTGTGAGTGCAGAAACTAGATGTAGAAACTGGTCATTGTGGCAGATTATATGTGAACTAATAACTACTGTATGACAAAAAATATAGATAATTATTTGCCTATGTAGGAGAGCCCTGTTTGTCATTATTATGAAAGCAATGACATGAAAGGTGATATATGGTATTATTTTTAGTAGTAGTACTATACACACATTAGTAGTAGTAATCTATAATTTATAATAAATCAGATATTTTAAAAATGTTTTCTGTAGTTTTATACATTTGACATCTTGTAATTTTGTTTAAGTACTTTTTCTAACAATTCAAGTTGATTTTTAAACCGTATTATGTCATTTATATCCTGGTGAGGTCTCAACATTACAAAGGTTAGAGATAATCTTTGTTTGAGAGAAAAGAACGATATGTCGGCTATCAGACTTTAAAATCTCATATCATTCGGGCTCTACACTTTTTATCCTGAAGCAAACTGCCAACATAAACAAACCTATTAGGTATCCCCCAAAACTCATTCTCATATAATACATTTATAACATAGCAACAATAAGAACAACTCCATATTCCAGTTTCATATTTTGCATACCGACTGGTCTGTCTTCCTTCATGAATTGCCTTTTTAGTTACAATATTGTGCAAATACACCTTCTGAGGGTGTGTTAACACAGGCTGTCTTTAGAAATTGTGAGAACTGTAGAAATTTGTTTTTGCATCAACTTTCAAGGTTTCTTTTGCTGCAGAATAACCAAAGACGACAAAACTGAGAAATAATACTAAGTAGCAACTTTTTCAGAGATACAGTTTTCAGGGTTCAAGTAAAGAGTTAACAACTTCAAGTTATTCTGGCGCAATGGAAGTAAATGAAAGTATGCAAAAGCCAGTTCCTACAGGGGTTCCAGTTTGTAAACAAGTTGGAACAGCCTGTGGTAATGAAGGCAGAACGAGCAGTTTGTCATCGGTTGATCCTGCAGTAAAAATAAGGAACGGAACTTTCACAACAGGGAGTTCAACATTTATAAAGTTTGCTGTATGATGCCAAACATTTTTTTTTGTCTCAGGTGACCAGGCTGTGATTTGTGGGTTCACAAAAAGTGACAATCACACACACACACACACACACACACACACACACACACACACACACACACACACACACGTTATGTCGTTATCTAATCTAAATACAAACATCACAGCAGCAAAACAAGCAATGCATCTTCCTATTAGCAGTATAACTACTTAAAAGCTAGACTTTAAGATGATTTTTCAGTGGCTGCACAGCATTGTGCATTCATTTACTTTCAAAACATACAAATATTTTGAGACAAATCGCTGCACGCTGTAGGTCCTGCAGAGACTCTTCAATGAAGTTCTATGCTGCACATGATAACAAAACATAAGCCTGTTTTTAAAGATAGCAGCTTAATAACGTCTGAATACTAGGCGCAAGAATAACTGATCACCCTTGTCTTGTTTTGTACTGAAATACGAACAGCCCTTCCAGAGGCAGGTAGGCCTTTAAGGTGCGTATGAGCCAGTGTTGTGTGTGTGACTGGGAGTTCTCCAGGACTTGGGTTTGACATCACACAGAGGACGTAGACTGACTTTATTTGTTTTCTTTTAGCTCTAAAAGTGTGCACCCCTGCTGCCAAGTGTCCTAGACTTTTTCAGTGACAGTAAAAGGAAGCTGTCATCGTCTCATTTAAATGTTTTGGCAAAAAGGAAGCACTTAAAGTACTTTCTGAAAGTCAGCCATACGCCGTGCATACAAGTTATTGAGAGTCAGAATCAATCAGCATTAAATGCATGCACAAGGTCTAGGAGAGGGCATTGGCCAGCAGATAGTTTTAGAAGTCATGGTCTTTGTATTTAGCCTCACATGAATCAGACTTTTCTGCCTCTCAGCTCTTTTTGTGTTCAATGAGTCAACTGAGATGATTTTGTTCTTTGTTGCCAGATTGAGGCCGAGTGTCAGGAGGGCTGTTTAGGTGTGTGTATTTGACTCTGTGTGAGAGTGTGGGTTGTATCGAGGGAGCAGTGCTTGCATGCTTATATTCAAGGTGTGTGTGTGTGTGTGTGTGTGTGTGTGTGTGTGTGTGTGTGTGTGTGTGTGTGTGTGTGTGTGTGTGTGTGT
>JAPMOB010230207.1:0-17927 GCA_029875015.1 Lepomis gibbosus
GTTTTAACCGTAGACTGTATATATTTTAAGAGCTGTGTGGATCGCTGGTGTGTGTGTCGCATTGAACATTACGTCGTGGCAGTTGTGTGTGGCGTAGCTATGACGACAAGCTGGGTACTATCTGGAATGGAAAACGGAGCAGGGCAGAGTAGAGTCGAGTCTCTCGATTTGCGCTATGGAAGCATTTTTCGGCAAGGCAGCATAGATCGTGAGAACACCGCCAACAGTTTCAACTTCAGTCCTGATAGTAAGATGGTAAGATGTGGAACAATGATGTGTGGTTGTGGAGTGGTAATAACTTATACCATCTGCTAGGTTACAGTCAGTCTGAAGCTGATTTGATTTGGATCATACTACCTTGTTTCTTATGACCCGCCCTTCTCTGTTTCTGATTGGCTAGTAATCCTTACCTGGGAACTGCGCATGTGCAACTCTCAACAAAGATTTTGTACAAGTGAGATACATCACTCTATAGCTCAAGAGCAGAGCGTACAACGGACAGGCTGAAAAGAGGAGCTGCAGCAATGTGCAGTATGAGAAAAATATGGTGTTTTTTGAAAATTATACAATGTAAACCCTAATTAAGATTTTGACCCTGAAAATGACCAACTCTTTAAGTGGGCTTCAGACAAACAGCATGCCTATATTACACTTTAAACTAATACTACAGTACTGTAAAGACTTATGAATCCTTAAGGAGAGACCATATCAACATCATCAGTCACTGTTGACCTATCACAAATAGTGGCTTTGAACACAGAAACAAACACAGGGCTGTTTTCCATGCTGGTATGAAGCTGGTGGAGGCACAAAAACTGGCAGATTGCACAGAGTGGTGGGATGCACAAACACATAAGCTACTTTAATATCACAAAACCTCTTTTGTATATATTTTTTGTCCTCTGATAAAACCTAACTCAAATTATTCAACAAGGTTTTCCCCAAAATATTAGTAGAACAATGTGACTGTGACTGCTATTTCCAGAACAGGGCTGCTCGGCAACAACTCTCCGGAGCCAACTTCAACAACTTACGTGTCAAAATACTCCTTTATTAATAAAAACGCAGCTTTGCATGTTTGAACATGAAGTCTTCATATTGAATCCATCAATAATTAGCTCATTAGCACCAGGTGTGGAGCAACACCTGCTATACATTTTGGCAAAATGCACATGATTATCACTATCAGCAGGGGGAATTTTTAATGGATTTATAAAGTATTGGTCATACTTTGCTATATACTCATCCTGCCCTTTTCCAGAGTGTGCTGCACTGCACCAAGATTGAGCTTTTACTTTTGGGCATCAAAATTTCATTATAAGTTGGTACATTAGTAGCTTGCATTTGAACTTAAATAATCGACCCGCTTATGTTTGTTTTCTCATAATTTCTTTCACTTAAGACATTCCTCTTGGATGGGTATAATCTGTTCTAAAGTTTGTCTTTGCCTCCTGCAGAGTAAAACATTAACTGACAAGTGTGTTGGTTTGTGCATTGGAAAGCAAAAGTCCCTGGAGCAAGGGATTGGTCTTAAGCAACAACCATGACAAAGCAGAGGAGAGAAAGAGAACCAGAAAAAAATGAAAAATGATAATCATCAAGATTGATGGTAAGCTGTATTTCTATACAGTATGTCAATGATCACTATCAATTGCACAATAAAGGAAAAAAGTATTTTGGTGCAGTTCTGTGTATTTTCCAGCGGCATGACGAAACTCTGGTGTTTGCAATAATGTGCCTTGAAATTGAAACTGAAATGGAGAGGAAAAAAAGGGAGGAGAGGCAGACAGTCCAGGATTTAAAAGCACATTTTGTCTATTGTCTGACCAAACAGTGAGCTGACTGAAAAAGGAGGCTTTTTTTTCCTCATCTGGTTTGAGCCTTAACAGTCTATCTAAACATGAAACACATGAATTTCACATTACAGTCTGACAGATATCCTTCACAGCTCAGATCTCCCCTCTGTATGGCATGCATTTCTGAGTGTGTATAAATGTGTTTGTGTATGCATGTGGCTGACTGTTAGTCTTAAAACCGCTGAAACAAACAATCGTATATAACCATGATCAGTTTGTCTGTTAGTATGTGTGTCTGCAACACAAACCTGATGAACGAGAACATATCCATCTTCAGTATTTTTATTGGAACTACTCACAAATTGGATACATCAGACTGAATAATCATCACAATTTTCTGTCTACATTGTGTGGCCCACACAGCACCGCACACATACACCCAGTGATACCAGCTTTCTTGAACAAATTTTACAAAGTGGAAACAAAAGAGATTTCATTACCTCTTTTTCTTTTATTTGAAGCCTGCAGTCGTAGGACTTTTGTGGTAGCTATAGGGCTAAAAAAAAATTTACCGGAGTAATTTCACACAGAGTACTTCTTTCAAAGACTCCTCCACACAACCATTTCAGAGATGAAATGGAAGTTAAATTTGCTTCAGGTGAAGAGATGTAATGTATTATTCACCAAAATGAAGTCTTTCAAAGTTGCTACTTGTCCTTTTGCTTCATACAATCGGAAGAGGGTGGAAGTAGAGTTGGGAGCTTGAGAAGTGAGGAAAACAGAGCTATTCTCTGAAACATGACAGCCCTGAAGGCTCCACGCAGTGTACTGTGATGGGCTCCAGAATATGGAATGACTACCCACAAAGACAGCAGTGTCATGGGGATTGAAATATGCAGTCAAAAAAGCAGCTGCAATGTTCAGGACAGATATCCACAGGTGCAGATTTGTGCATGTGTAAGGACTATAGTTAAATGTAAATGCTCTGTATTTGTATAGCGCCTTTCTAGTCTTTGCAACCACATTCACCATTCACTCACATTCATACACTGACCCTAAGTGCACATACTCAAACACACATCCATACACCAGTGGGGGCAATTCAGGGTTCAGTATCTTGGTGTTCAGGGTGAGGTATCTGTTTTGAGGTATTACTGGAATATAAGTCAAGAGCTGTAAATTTTCATCAAATTTACAGTTAGAATTGCATTCCAGGTGTATTAAAAGATATTCAGTTGCATAATAATCTATTTGATGATGATTTTGATGGTTTATTACCAGGCGAGGATGAAAATATTTTTTTATTGCATCTACATTTAGTCTGTAATGGCAAAATAAATATGTTAATTTACAATGGATTTATATTCCTTAGCTTCTGACCTTTCAAAGGAGACCAGACTTATGCATCTAATGGCCTAATGGTTGAGGAGTTATTCCTGATTCATCGTAGGTATGTTATTTTAGGCGTTTTTTCCTGGAAAAAGGTGGCAGTATAGCCCCTGCAAACCAACTTTCTCAATCAGCTATTTTTTTCTTAAGTTTTCTGCTGATGTTACAACATTCATTTGTGAGGACAATCCTTATTTGTGTTTTGTTTGTGCTTTTCTCATTCACTTCAAGGGGCTGTGCTCTGCTGGAAAAAGCTGATGCCACAAAATTTCCACTTACCAATCCAGTTTTAACAATATAGGAATCAGACTGTGGTTGACAGTCTGATTGGTTAAGTTGTTTTACTTGCCAGGAAGATGCTATTGTCAGTCAAAGCTGACAAAAACACAAGCACACAGTCCTGAAGAAGCAGATTTGGTTGTTAAATTTGATGCCTAAGTTCTGGGTTTTCTCCTCGCCTTAAAGTCACCATCCACTTTCAACACAACACAAGTTTCTCCAGAATTTTGAAGTTGCTATGTGTATTACATTGTGAATTCTTACACAGTTAAGTCTTGGTGAAGACAGGACCGAGAAACAACAAAAACTGCTTAAGCTGCTCAACTGACACAGAACAAGAGACCCGTGTTTGTGGACACAAATCCAGTGCCCTAGGGGATATTACAGAGATATTGGTTCTTTGTCTGGTTCATAAACGTCTAAACGCATTATAATGAAACGAAGCTTATTTGGCTATAAAAGCTCAAACAAACAACTTGGCAGATTGAATCACCAAAGCCAATCTGCAATTCATTAACAACAGAGCAGCTGCAGGTTTTGTTTCACATCACAAATTGCGTTATGTTTTGTAGCTCTGAAAGAGGGTGTTGTAATGTTCAAAAATCCAGGAAGGTGCACTTTTGTGTATATATATATATATATATTTAATATTTTTATTTTCAATACATTTTATAAATATCAATAATTTCTTTCCTAGGGTAATATCTATGTTTTTAACTCAGTTTTATTCTTTTATAAACCAGTTTCTTGTTTCTCACAAGTACTTTAATTTTCTTCTTCTATTCTTCTATAGAATAGAAGACACTTGCTTTTTCCGCACTGATATATTCTATACATAGATTTTTTTCTTATATTATAGGCTATATATTATATTAGGCTTCACTGACAGACACACTACTGACTACCACTGGAGATTCAACAGCACTGCCTCGAAAGACTGTGGGAGTCAATTATACCACTGTGATCTGGGGCATAGATTACTCTTTAATAATATAAGTATCTAATTACTGCCATGCATCCTTCACGCCTCTTCTGCACTCCTTAATCATTATCGCCCACTGGCCTCGAATCACACACAGCACGCAGACTTGAAAAGAAATAATAGGACTGTAGTAAATATCTCTAATTCATTTATATCTTTATTCGTTCTGTCTTTTTGTCATCACTCACTGACTTGAGTTCACCTGATCACACTTTATTTAAGGACAGTGCCATAGGAGTGAGCATAGCCACGTTGTGAGTCTGGAAGTTATGCCATTTATCTGCAATGTGTCCAGCTTTTTGTTGCTCTTTATGTCAGGTACTCACTGGGACAGATGGTTTTGGTTAAGGAGTTTATTTTACTCTTTAGTTCTTATCCTGTGTCCATATTAGTTTATATTAGAACTTTACTTGGATATTTATCTGCCCTTATTCCTTTGAGATGGGCATGTGAGGCTAAGTTGTCTTTAGGTTCTAATCTTATGTTTGTTTTCTTTCAGACTGAACAGCCCATGTATGTCTTTTCTTACCCCATGTATGAACGCAACCTTTAAGTTTCAAGAAATAAAGCTTTGTTCAGGATTTTCTGAAGTTTTGTGATTATACTATGCATTTTGATCGGTTGTCCATGGTGATAGCAAACTTTTCATTATGAAGCACTCACTATTCATTCTTATCACATAGCTACAGTTGTATACACGGGCTTATGTCTACAGCTTGTGTATTTTAATGTTATCTACTCTGTAACATGTTTCTGGGGACCTGTTGCCTTTGCCACACGCACAAGCTGTGCAAGTCATTAATAGAGGGCAGAGCTGGGGCAGACACGCAGAACTAAGTGCCTGCGTAGGGCTGAGCAGCAATTAAAGGAGGGAAAGGCAGAATTCAAACATGCAGAGAAAAGATATACAAAAAGCTGTTGCATGTCAAGTGGGCTGAATACTTCATGTGACAATCTAATCAAGCTGTGTCTGTCTATGAAACCACAAATGAAAGAAATGGACAGATGGAGAGATGGGATGATAGGTTTGACTTGCATCACATTGACTGTGACTGTGTCCCTCTGCGAGGTGTAGTACTGACCTGATGTCCAGACAGCGCAGCATGGGATCAACAGCCGTGCCCAGCACACAGATGGTGAAGACGACCAGCAGCAGAGTGGTGGTGAAGATGGTGCGCCTCACTTCTGTGGACATGTCTCTTAAAGCCAGGCTAAACGCCACAGCCCCCCTCAAACCTGAGAGCAGAGTAGACATGTGTGAGCAAACAGCTGAATTACTGCCATCCATCAAATCACCAGACAACCATCTAGCAATCAATTATTTGAAAAAGGCAGGAGAGAGCTAACCAGTTAATAACCCTGTCCACAGATAACAGATTACACCATGACTATCACTATTATTGACCTGACCAGCGAGCAGCCCCAAAACAAACTTCTAGATTGCTGTACAGTGGTGACATAATACTTAAAGCCAAAACATTCCCAGAGCTAATCCATGAGAAACAGATGGGGGAGGAGGTGGTGGAGTTTTGAAAAATAGCAAGACAAGGGCTTTTTATAAAGAAACCTTCTTACGTAAGAGGTAAAGTGGGTCAGGCAAGCAGCGAAACATGCTGCTGCGGCACTACCCTACATCACTTCACATCAAACAGTCCTTTCTCCTGCACCATCAAACCATTCAGAGCGTCAACCATTAGTCTCAGACACTAAAGTGAAAGTGACAAAAACAGAAAAGGCTGAGAGTGGATTATAAAAATAAAATCTACAATTCTGACGAAATCGATTAATGCAAAAACATTTCCTGTAATGAGTGTAGTGAATTATTATAAGCCTGAGGGTGTCACCGGTCTTTGTGTCCTCCCACACACATACACATACACATACACAGACTTCTTCCACAGGGGACACATTCTCCCATGATCCTCACTAATGCCATTAGCTGCAGGCAGTGGAGAGAATGGAATAATTAAGAGTTTTAATAGGATAATTTAGAGTACAGGTTTTCAGTTTCTTGCAGAAATAACATCCCCAACACAACATTTATCTGCACAGCAGCCACAGATGTGCTAAGATATTTTTAGCAAGGTCCACAAAATGCAAAATTTTTTCCACAAATGAAAGTAAATTACTTGATCTTATAAGGTATCATGATCTAAGAGAAACAGTACCTGCAAACATCATGAAGTGCTGGAGCGTTCGAGGTATCTTGGCCGTGCGTCCCAGGTTTAGGAGGAATGACAATGGGTAGATGTTGCAGGCTCTTGATATAAAGATGGAGAGCTGTTCGTGTTGCACATTAAGGAAAATACTTATGACTGAGACACACTCACAGACTGAAGTACACTTATGACTCAACATGTTGTCATGGAAATGTGGGTATTTTTCTATGAAAATTCCAATTTCTTTGCATCATACTAGAAAGACTGACAGCCCTAGAGACATATTTTTGTGAGAAATGTACTGGTATTAAGCTGTTAAGATTCAGTCTGGTAGTAAGTTATTTTGGTCAGGGTTAGGGTAAATTATTGATATGTTAAGGTTTTGCTTTATCCATTCTAAAAAAGAAACCCCCTGGTAGACTTCACAAAGTATGATGCTTTTAATACATATCAGAGAAAATGGATGAGAGTTAATTCCATACTAAATTCAAAAGTACAAATTCTTTGTGAGATCCGGCTGTTAGAGCACATCCATGAATATTAACAACATGCACACACATAAAAAAATAATCTCTGAATATATTCTGTTTAGGATGCAAACACAGCAGTGTGGCACCATGCCGAGGCATGAAGCCAATCAGGCTCTTCCAGCTGTCTCTGCCCTCAACACGCACTTTGATGTTTCACATAGGATGGGACTGAATGCTAAGTGTCCTGGGCAGCAGTTAGGGAGAGGATATCTGTACAATAGTCGGGGACACAGCTACCATCCAGAATGCACTTAACATCTTTTGTAATACTTTTAGAAGAAGTTACTGGAACCCCTTATAACCTCCTAACCTAATTTGAGTCTGTGTGCAGCCAGAGGGGTATCCAAGTTAAGGATATGAACCAGAGGAGGCTGGGCTAGAGAAGAGTAGGCAAACTTTTTACTCTTAAAAAAATGAATTTTGGTGCATAAAAATCATCTATGCAGACAGGTGCTCCTGCTTTATCATCAAGGGGAGAAGGGATTTTAGCTATTCTACAGTAAGTGCAAATATGACGCTTGGAATAATAAAGGGACCAATATCTTGGGCAAGGGACCTTAGTCTGACAGGGGCTATTACTAAAACAGAGCTCCCTCGCACCCTGCAGTCAATATTAGATCTTGTGCACCCTATGGATTTTCAAAAGCAATATCCTTCTCCCAAAAGCAGTCATTTCTCTTTATCAAAGGCCTCTGAGCTATTTGAATGGAGGTAATTAAACACTTTCATCTCAGCCTCATTTCCACTAAAGCCCATCTTCATTGTCATTGGCAAAGGCTGCAAGCTACGGCGATTAAAATCTACTGCGTAACCAAAGAGCGATTAACAGGGTTGAATCACTCGAGTTATTTCATTTTTATAGACACTTTTAGCACTGTACAAGAGGACTTCGATCTCCATTTATTCCTGTTTCTACATCCGGGTCAGCTTTCAGTTACTGTAGTCAGCCAGATTTTTTCACTCTGAGCTTTTGTTATGGAAGCACCATTGAGGACAAAGCTAAATAGCCATAGTGTTCAAGTCAAACATTGTTGCACTGGCAGCCCCTCACACTGGACATAAAAGCGCTGGAAAAATAATCTGCTCTGTCGTCTCTTTCGCTGGCTCCTTTGACCCTATGGTGGAAGATGGATTGTAATAATAATTGCTGACCATCTGGGCACTGGACTGTGAAAGAACAGCTCCTTGGAGTTCGGCCACTAGAGTCTCTCCTCAGGCATACGCTATGGTAATGTCAGCTCTCAGGCAAGGACAATTGCAGCCAGCAGGCTATTACTACCTCCATTCCCCTCAGGATGTCAAGCTGATGGGTGCTGTAGATAGTTTAAACATGTGATGAGTATCATTAAGGGCCTTGTTGCTTTTTGATATCGTAACATGTATTGTGCCTGCATTGCATTCTGGTCTGTAGAGACTAGAAACTATTTTTCTGAGTATTTGATAAATCATTTAGAACAAAAGTGAAAAATGCTCAAAAGGCTAAGTTGATGTCTCGTTTTGTTTGACAAACAGCACAAAACAAAAGGATATTCCATTATGAAACAGAAAGTAAATTTTACAGTTGAGAAGCTGGGACCAGTGAAATGCTGTAATGCATGCGCAATATAAATATAACTTAAACAATTAAGTGATTATCAAAAATCTTTCTCAATTAATCTTCTGTTCATACATTTGGCCAGTAAGTTCAAACTTGATAAATACATAACCAGACAACATCTGGCTTTTCTGGGAAACGAAAGTCAAAATGTATCACCAGTAGCACTAAAAGCATTTTAGAGTGAATTTTCTCCTAATATAAACGAGATAGGAACACCATAAAGGACAGCAGGAGCCTTTTTCACTGGAGTTTCTAGAACTAATAACATTTAATCTTCAGCCTCAACAGGGATATGGTGCTTAATTCACAACAAATTAAAGTACTGTAAGCTTATTTCAAGCGGGCAAGCATCTTTACTCCACTGAGCTTTGCTAGAGATCGGAAAACAAGCAGCAGTAACAATAATTAAAGACCTATTTAAATTTATGTTTCACAGGCATTCCTCAGAGCAAACGCTGCACTGCAGCATCTTAATCTGCAGAGATGGTGATCATGGGAGACTGGCTGAATGGCATTTGCAGAGCTCACCAGATCAAACCTAGTGCTGAGGGTTCTTTTTTTAAAGGACTGGGGAAATTACTGCACTGCAGCAGAGAGGCAAGATATAAAACAGCAAAAGCACTCTGGTCAAATAAGTGGCAGATGATTGTGCAGATATGGATTATGGCAGAAGTCGGAAGAGACAGAACAAAACTAAACAGAACACAATATCTGGGGTCTGAGTGGGATCCAAAGGCTGCACAGCAGGGAGTGAAGATGCTCCATCATGTAACAGAAAAGGATACAAATGCCCCAGAAATGAAGAGGGCTTTGAAGACATGGTGAGGAAACGTCAACAATACATATCCCATGTAGCTGGAGATGAAAATCTCCCCCAGGAAGTTGAAGACTTCAAAGAGCTGCAAATTAAAAAAGGGATTGAGAGGATCATGAGGGAGAAGGTCATCTGAGATGGGGAGGAGTCCAGGGTAGATGGTGTGTGTGTGTGTGTGTGTGCATAGGGAGGTTGAAAGTGGGGGACTCGGATCATATCTGAAATTAGTAAACAGGCTTAGATCTGCACAAGCATGACAAATCCAGGGTTGATATTATTCCCTGATCTTTTGAGGTAGCAACTGCAAACGTCTACAACTCGAGGTCATAATGTATTCGCATTTAGCACCAGACATGTTTTGTCATAATTTGCTTGCCGTTTGTGGAAACTTGGAAAGAATAAAAGAGTAGCTCTAGATTGTGGACTTAAAAAGACAGCTAAGACCTTGTTCCTTTCTCGTGATACTTCCTGGTAGATGAATATTACAACTAATCAACTCAGTCATACTGTTCCCGTAATTATCCCGGTCATATCAAAGAGCTTGGATGTAATTTACTGTAGATGAAAATAGAATTTGAATCATATTAATGAAATATTAATTAAGGCCCTTATGTTGTATCTGGATTCAATTAGGGCAGATGTTATGATTTCATTAATAATTTATTATTGTCTGTTTTTAACAGTTGCACCAGTTTGGGTTAAAAGCCTTGATAAAAAGCTATCTAATTGTATAAGTGTACCTTTTCCCTTAAGAGGCTTGCATCACAAGGTGTATAAGATGCCACAGAGATAAAAAGTCTCCTACTAGCTATTCAACTAGTATCTGCAAACACTAAATCACTTTGTCTTTCCCTTTGAGCTATAGCTACATGTATAAATCATAAAAATGTAGATAAAGGCATTCTGCCAAGTAAACATACTGCACCATGCACATGCATTGACTACTGCATTGCCAGTTCACTTTTATAGGCAAAGGCTTCAACTGTGCTGCATAGCCTTTTAAAAGGCTTTTCTTTGATAAACAGTTATCTCCACTGTGACACCGATAATGAATAATAAATGCATAGATGAGTATATGTGTGTACTTCTGATTTATTTGCTTCTCTGTAAAGCTTGCCGGTACAGTATGACAGTCAGCTGGCCTCCATCTGCGCTCAGCCTTTCAAGCAGATAGCTGGAGACTGGCCTCCCACACAGACTCCCACTGGATATCCAGAGCAGTAATGGCAATTAATGATTGCTTGCGCACGTACACAGGACACAAACATTGGCATCAAAAGGCAATGTGAACAAAGTGAGTAGATGAACGATGAAATAGGGCTCAATCTTCCTCCATAAACCTACCTCCTTAGTCCTGGTCCTGCCCTCAGAGGATAAGTTGTGAACTGTGTACCTTGCCTGGCTCAAGCCACAAAACAGCACCGCCACAATACCTGAAAGATAAAGAACCATTCAAAATTTAAAAGGGAGAATTACAAAACTGCCAGTAAAGTGTTAAACGTCCGTCGTCATTTTGCAGGAAAAAAACTCACAGAGGAGTGTTGTGTAAACAGAAGGGAGTTGTGCTGGTATCTAATTAGAACAAAGTATGCAAAATCGCTTATACATGCACATATTATGTAATCAGGCTGTGTGAGATGTGTGCTGGTTAACACACAGAGCATTGTGGCTTTTGCTACTGATAATATGCTAAAAGAAATTATTCCATCAAGGGAAAGTTATGTGTGAAAAGAGTCTTTATCCGCATGGTTCAACCCAGCATTTTTTAATAAAAGCAGCTGAGTTCACAAAAAAGAGATACAGTGACTTCCAGTTTAGTTGATATTAGTAAACATGATTCTACAACGGAAATGATGCGGCTACTTATGCATTCAAGTATAAAGTATGTGATACCAGATCAGCAAGCCTGTGTCCACCCATTGTCCTGGTTCCAGTGAAGTCCAGCTGCATAAACAACTTAATCAAGACGTACTGTATAATTCACTTCAAACAGCCACATGTTTCTGACCAAGGACTTTACTTTCATTTGTACCCGAGAGACATGAATCACTGTGAATGATAAATGCTAAAGGATGACATCACTCAAGATCATGCCAGATGCGGAGGAGCAGAAATTTACAAAAGACAAACAAATGACAAGTCAAGGTATAAAAGGGAAAGAAAGGCAGCTCCACAGAGAGAGGAAACAGGGTGGAGGGAGTGATTAGGGCCCCTGCTGGTAAAGAGTAGGCTGACTGGAGCAGGGAGCTGGAATTTGAAACGCATAGCATGAAAGGTGGTTTGCTGCCTCATGCTTGCTTTGTTGCAGAAATTCAATTTCACATTTTTGCTCCCTCTACTTTGAGAACGAATCACAGAAGGTGGAAAAATGTAAAATTACTGTGATTGCTAGCAATAGTTAGAGGACAGGGCTGGCAGCCATAAATACGGCAGCCGAGAAAAGATAGCACCTGTGGTTCAGGCTGCTAAGTGAAGCCAGTCCATTACTCTCTCTCTTCACCATCCACCTTCACACTAGGATGCTGACCTGTACCTGCACTATGCTAGCTCCAGTAATCCCTGTTCACAATTTCCTTTCCAGCACTGTTCAACAAAGTTTAATGGAGCATGCCATCATGGCAAGTCTCATTCTGGTTTAGGGCAACAACATCCTCCTTGGTTTACATAACACTGGCAGAGGTAACACATCATCCACCATCCACAGAAAGACTATTCCATACAGGGCACTTGGCAACAGATGAGACGCATCCCATAATGAGCAGTTTTGAGGGGCATAGGATTAATGATAGCGAGGTACCCTGTGAGGCTGTGGGTCATTAGGCACACCCTCACTAAACTCCAGCAATTAACAGAGACCGAAAGAACCTCGATTACCAAAGGACACCAGTGAGGACTCCCATCACTCACTGGGTAGACTTGTATGAGCTGCCACTCACCCCAAATGGACCACACAAGGCCTTTGAACAGAATAGCACTCCACAGATTGATAGTGTAGGGTCTAATTTTGTGCCAAGAATTTTTAATATTACAATAGGACTCAGTTTTAGATTACTGTGACAAAACAGCAGCAGCAAAATTTGTTCTACAATACTGCAGTTTTGTAGTATTTTACATTTGGCCCTGGTAATACAGTAAACAGAAGTTGTAAGTGCACTAAAAATACCTGAGGCACTGCATCCGATAGTATTGAGAATAACTGCCTAGGTTTTGCTGCCGTGTGCCTCCCACATTCAGAGCGGTGTACTTTATAGACAGGGCATCTGGGTCCAATAGACAAAGGTTACGCTATTTCATTAAAACCGTCTTCGCCTCCTCCACAGACCACAGGGAATACTGCCAAGTAAGATGGAGCGCTACAACATCAGCTGAATGAGTGGACTTTCTCTGACACAATCAGGGCAGGAGGAACAACAACACTAATGCATGCATATGTACATTCATATTTCAGACATTACTGGTCAACAAACTAATAGATGAGGATAATTCCAGGCAGCTGAGCCATGCTACCTAAGATTTCAGATGCTATGAATCAGTAAAACATCTAACAGTTGAATAAAGATGCAACCTCCCCTTTGTGACACCAGTCACGTATCCATTTTTACATGAGACCTGAGCTCTTCTTGACTTTCCAGGAAACCTACACATTTAGCAAGGGCAAGAATGCTATTATCCTGTTATGGCTTGCTGTTATCTGTGGTGCCATCTCCAAACTAAAGGTACGGACATGCACAGACAGAGGAGGGCAGACACCATTTTATTATTAGTTACAGGGGATGAGTCCAGAATGTTACTGGCACCTACAGCTCCCTGTAGAGTGGAGATGGCTTAACACTTTCTCATCTGTACATTACTGACTCGTTACAATGCCAAGGACACTCAGGTGAGGCATGTGTGTGTATGTAAGGGAAAGGCCATCTTCTAATGATGGTGTGGGTTAAATGAGAATAATATTTTATCTGTTCTTGAGCATGGAATTGCGCAGACGGTCATGTCCAGACAACAGAGAATGTGTGCACATCACTCCCAGTTTTGTAGAGTGCCAGTGACCGCAGAGGCGCCTTGAACCAGCAGAGCTTGCCAGTCAAACAGCTGCTCGTGCCACTGACATTGTGGAGCAGCGAGCGAGTCAGTGCATGCAGCTGAGTAGGGACCCCTGAGGGGGAAAGGGCAGCAGTTCACTAACAGGATTTGTATTCTGTTTGACCTCTTCGCTACTCAGGGCTCCGACATGGCCACACACACACACACACACACACACACACACACACACACACACACAATATACAAGTCCTTCAGTGCTCACCTGAAAGTCCACTGGCTTCAGCTGAGAGGAAGCTGCTCCAGGACAGCAGGAAGAAGACTGATGTTTCCAGCAGAGGATTCTCACACAGCCGAGTGAATTTGGTGATGTAGAAGGATAGTTAAAGATACACAAGGAGACACTGATATAGTATTTAACACTTTGCATCAGGCTAATGCACAGTTGGAACTGCAACTGCAATTAAAATGTGTGACTGTTGTGGCAGGCTACATGCACTCTCCAGTGCGACAGTATGCAGGCAGAGAAAGTGTGCAGTATATGCAGACAAAAAACAACTGCAGAAGGGGCTCCCTAAGCCCGGGGATTTTCCAGGAGTCCACATCCCTCTCCTGCATTTTCGCTGTCCCATATCCCCTCTAGCAAAGCTTCCCTGTAAACAGCACAGTAAGTCTTTTCACAGTGTACCAGAAAGAACGTTGGGAGCTCTGTATTTGTGATAATCACACAGAAAGTGAGGATGAGTGGGGTTAAGTACTGTAAATATTACTATTTTAGGACTGATAATTATTCACAGTATGCTACTCTATTTTCCTAAACCCTTAAATGCCCTATTGGCTTACAGTAATGAAAACTTCGCAAATCTTCTCTTGCTGTAATTACAGGTAGAGAGTAATTAAAAGATAACTGAGCAACTGTACGTGAAAGTGAATCTAGTGTTTCAAGAGGCAGCACAAAAGAGCAGGCTGTTGCTATGGTTAGCATCAGCAAAATCTAATAAATGCTCACTTTGTGCTTTGCTTCGCACCCAGAGATTAGTCACTGCAAATAAGAGCTGAGCCGTGCCCCAAACCTCTCACGACACACCCTCATTTTTCATCCTAAAGTCTTATTACTAGAAGATCAGAGAGAAATGCTGGACAACAGCGCAAGTCGAAACTTCATCTGATGCCATTGGCTTGATTGACGACCTCTCTGCAACAGTGTCGCAGGAGCACTTGAGACGTGCCTGTGTTGCTTTCGTTGATAAAGGTGATCCAGTAGGGGTTTGTTAGAGAGGCAATTACCAAGTTGAGGATGTGGATAGATTGCAGGGAATACAGAGGTGATAATTGAGTTCCGGGTGCAGAGGTAGAGATGGGAGGGGATGAAAGGATATGAGGGCTGTGATGACTGTGAATATGAAACCCACGAGGAAGGAGCCGCAAAGCACTCCAAGAAAATAACCAACAGAGAGGAAGAAGGTGGGCGCGTCAAAGGTGTGTCTGGCACCCATCTGGCTATAGGTGGTGATAGCACTGGAAGACAAATTGACACAACATACTGAAAAAAGGGTTAACACATGTGACAAAAGAGGCAAACTTTTAGGGAACAAAAAGAAGCAATAGCACGATTACGACAAAAGTAAATCTGAATGTTACAGATGCTGAAACATTAAAGCAACAGCATGCTTTATGGCTCTGAAACAAGTGCAGTCATCAGAAATATGGCCCACTAGGTTCTTGGTGTAAACCAGTCTGGAGCTGTGAGCATAAATTCACATGGTTATTATGCTGAGCTAAGCCTCTAAGTGTAATTTACTGGAGTCATTCCTAGGAATACAAGGCCTCCTTCAGAACTTAAATCCTTCCCTGAAAAACAATCCATTCTGAATTATTTGCCTCGGACAAATCCCGGAGTGGGAAACACAGGAAATACTATTGTTGTTCACAAAGACAGCAGGATCATGCTATTCAAACCCTATAAATATTTACTTTGATGGGGGAGGGGAGAGACATCCACATGGAAGTCGTTGAGTGCAAAAGGGGCCTCACAGGGAGAGGGAGGGAGCAATTGGAAGAGGGAGAGAGAAAGAGAGGGGGCCTGAGGTGAAGCAAGCAGAGACAGGCACCCATGCGAGTGGCTGATGGAGCTGGCTGCCTGTGTGGAATGACAGCACTTCTTCACCCACCCCACCCAACAATCATGTACTCCCCTAAGACTAACTGTTTTAAATTAATGTCAAACCAGCGAGTCAGCAAAAACAATGCGAAAGTGGTGGTGGTTGTTTTCCTACATTTAATGGAGGGACACACCTTCTGCAAGCCAGGGAAACTCCCAGAAACTTATTTTATACTCTAGCTACCATAAAAATGGAAGCATTAGATCCTTACAGTGTCTGACAAATGAACCCATAATGTATCTGCACTTTTCATGCTGTCAGGTTGAAATGAGCTAGCACACACCTGAACATGCCTTAATCTCCATGGCAAGAGGGGAAGAATCAATCAAGCTGTCTCTAATGAGCTCAGAAAGCTGAAAAAGGGAAAATCCATTACCCCCTATGTGAAAGTAAAAACTCCAGTTGTGTTAGAACATTAAATTTGGCCACTAGCAACTCAGTCAGGGTGACCCTCTTGGGACTGTCTCTTCAGGCATCTCGGTTGTTAACTACCAGTCAAAAATCTCAAGATGTCAACACAGACCTGGATTGAATGGTGACTGAGTCAGGGCCGCTGGAGCAGGACGTTTAGTGCCTGTGAGAGGGCACATCAGCGTAAGGTTGAGCTGCTCTGGGAGCTTGTTAAAATTCCAGTGCCAGGACCCCGCGTGTCTCACTAATAAGGGCCCGCTTTGTGTGTGGAGCCAGGGCGACCGGCAGGCTAGCGAGCCAGTCAAGTGACAGGAGGTGGCACGAAGGCTGGTCACGCCACTCCAGGAACAAATGCAGCACTATCTGACTGTTTGAGCAGGAAGACGTGCAGGCTCCTTCTTCAGCACTTCACTGTACACAGAGACAGTAGAGCCATGGCGTGAACACAAAAATCTGCACACTCGCCTCCTTTTCTCTCCATCTGCCTGCTTGTCTGGGCCAATTTATGCGGTCGGAGAAAGAGATGTCTTGAGTGTGCAAGTACTGTACATGTGATGTGTCAGTTTGTGTGAATGCAAAATGCAAATATGGACACATAACATATCCATGTCATCTCCCTTCCACCTCCATTTTTTCATCTGCCTGCCAGGCCATGAGTGTGGACCTGTGGACCAGGCCGTGAGTGTGAGTTCTCTCCCCTCTCCATCTCTCTGCTCCTCATCTTGCCATCTGTTACCACGTCTACTTGAACGCCTTTTTAAACTAGCAATGTGTAAACAAAGCAGAGAATGACTGCAATGTGTGTTAAAAGGACAGACAAGCCTATTTGAGTCCAATGCTAGAGAAAAGTAAAAAGTAGAAGGAATTGAATGAAGCAGCTGAAATGCATTGAGAAGACATGACTTGATCATGGCTACCTCACTGAGCTTCCAAGGAGTTTATGCTGAATTTTGTGCTGAATTTGACAGTTAGCCGAGTTCGTTAGCCGGAAGTGTGTCTCTACTCTGGCAGTGAGTCTCTCCACTGAGTACCTTAATGAGATGCTGACAGTGCCAGGGGCAACTCGCTTACGCAGTCCACTGCATAGCATCGGAGGCACTCCTGCAGTTTTGCCAATCACGCCCTTTCCTTATAGCTGGCAGCATCTATTCAGCCTTCCCTCCCCCACACATCCACCCCCATAATGCCAATTGGAAAACACTGAGCTCCTACAATATTAAACCTAGAAATATATCACATTCTGAGGGTGGAAACAAATCAAAAAGCGATGTACTTACTGTGTCAGAACAATGGCCACAGCGTCGTTCAGGACACTCTCACCAAAGAGCAGGGTGTGCAGATCGAGGTCCACACGCAGCTCTGACAACAGGCCAAGTACTGAAACTAAAAAAACAACAACAAAATAACAAGAATTATTGCTATGTGAGACTGCAGGAAATACAATAACTCCTCTGCTAATCACACGAGAAAAGTGCTGCGGAGTATCACCTCTGTTATTACAAACAAGAGAAACCAGGGGAATTAATGTTTCAGTGTAACAATGAAAGCTGACAGCAAATGTCAGCACAGTGACACCACTGGAAAGGTTTGACACTGGGAGCCAGCCGGAGTAAGTAAATAAAGCAAAGACTTCTTCAGCCTGAGCTAAAGAAAACAAACAATGTTTTGAAAAATACAAGATAGATAGATAGATGATAGATAGATAGATGATAGACAGACAGACAGACAGACAGACAGACAGACAGACAGACAGACAGACAGACAGACAGA
>JAPMOB010230208.1:0-19983 GCA_029875015.1 Lepomis gibbosus
AACATGATTTATTTTCATCACCAATTATCATAGTAGAACAGTTTTCTCAAGCAGTTTGTGATGCATTTTGGAAACAGGAGTTGAAACCCGTTCGCACACATATTCTGAATGCCTTCGGCAGAATTCAAATGAGCCATTTTAATCTAGATTAATTTCAAGATTACAGTGAGATTAATCTAGATTTAAAAAATTAATCTATGCCCACCATTAAAAAAAACACCCCTATTCTTTACAGGCATATAAGTTGAGAACGGACCATCCCACAGTGAAGGGGGGCATCAATTGATCTGGATAGAGGAGACCTTTCATTTGATACCATGGATGTCTATGTAGCTCCTACGGGTCGGCTACCAGACCACAAAAAAGGCTGTGTGTTCCTGTAATTTTGGTGATTTGAGTGATGTGAGCTTTACAGCTGATCTCAGGGGGAGATTAGCTTTGTTTTGAGAAGTCGGACATGAGGATACGTTGTGATTAGAGATAACTGGATGCTTATAACTGCAGCCGTGTAGTGCAGCCAGTGCTCACAGAGCGATTTAGGTTGTGATATAAGCTCATTTTGATGCTTGATGTTTGATGTGTTTTTGGTGTAGATAAAAATGGCTGGTCTGAGGTGATGCAATACTAGTTTCAGACATGAATTTCTCAATCTGCATGTTGCGCCAAAATCACACGTCACGGATCAAGATGAATGTGTTTTCTATCTCACACTCAAATTTATTTGCTCATCTCTCTCCTACTCTCTTTTATTCTTGCCAGAATTGTATTACAGTCACATTCTTTTCTAATTCAACAGGTACTTTCATTTAATGTATTAACCTTGGCAGTGTGATGATAAAATAAAAATTTTATTCCCTAACCCTTGGAAGTGCATTCTTTTTTGAAAGCTAAAAATGTTTTGCTTTGTGTTTTTTTTCTAGCAATGGGAATGCAGCGACCAGGGGTTTTGGTTCATTTACCAAAGAACAGTGATGACAATCATTTCAGAACCATGGCTGCTCTAAAAACTGTGCTCCAACTTTTACAACATCATCATCAAGAACATTTACTATTTGCTACAGTGAAGATATGCTGCTGTTAAGAAACAGGTCTTTTTCAGATTTCTCTGGGCGAGACAATAGCAACATCTTTGAAGTGAAATCATTCAGTATAAAAATATAACTCGTAATTCCGAGATATTTATCTAGTTATTTCATTAAACAGAGACAAATTTTTTCTGATGTGATTGCATTACGCATTCGTTTACAACATGCCAGTTAGTTGCAATTAAAGCTACAAAGTATCAGAACAATAAAGAAGCAATTTTTGCACAACCAGAAGGGAAAATTAAAAGCCACAACTCAAGTATCAATCAAGATATAAACTGATGATATCATAAGGAGATATTCAGTGGAGTTGGTCCATGGCATGGAATTAGAGACACATTTCCAGTGGCTCCTGGTTATTTCTGTTTGAGATAATCCATCTGAATGAGCTATGTATATATGAAGGGCTGCTAGCTGTGAATTACAAAATGTCCCCATCTGCCAAATAAGTCGCTATGGGTGTAGTCAGCACTCAGTTGTTTTATTATTCACAGTCTGTGGAGAAGTTCCAGGATTTGTCTTTCTGACACCATCGCTACAGTCCGTCTCTTTGCTTGTTCCGTTTAGGAAAATTGCTCAGATTTCCAAATCATAACTTAGATAAACCTGGGTTGTATGTAAACTCAGTCTGAATAGAGTTGTTTAGTCTTCTCAAATCTTGACTGGGCTGTTCAAGATCACACCAATAATGCATGAAATCATGTAGAAAAGGGCAACAGTCTTTCACATTGATACTATGAAGCTTGGTCAAACAGTGCGTATGGATGACATACACACAATGACTCATCACATACATGTAAAGTCACATCCATATATACAGAATGTAAGTATTGAACATAACCCAGCCAATTGTATTAGTGTTTTTATTAGTTATATTGTTAGTTTGATGTCACATGTAGCTGAATGTAACTCCTGTTCCAAGCTAATCTTTATTTTCTGCTCGATGCAGCTCTTTTATCTGCCTCTCACTGGCACTTGAAGAGGCCTTTGGCTTTAGCACCTCGTTGCAGTGCTGCATCTAAAATTATAACTCTCAAAGTGGGCCAAAGAGATTTAGATTTCACTGCACTGATGTGTAGGTGCCCTGATGGTGAGTTAGAGAGAGCTCCTCACGACATGCTTCACATTCTGCAAGATTGTTTCATTTAAATCTTTATATACCACACCAGATATGATTTGAATAGAGTATGGCCTGCTGTTTTTGTCTTCAGTGTTTACAGTGCAAGCTAATAGATCATAGCAACAATAAAAAGATTTATTCTTGTTTGACTGGGTCAGAGTTGAGGTGTTTTCACATCACTTGAACCTTAAAAAGCGCATATTCCAAATTAAAGCTGTGTTCAATCTGGCCATCATATCTATGACTATTAAATTGCCTTTTAACTTTAGAATGGCATTCCTCTGTAATGAAGAAAATATAGCCAATAACAAACACCCTGCATCTTCCAATAATAAATCAACCAGTTTCGATTCTGTGTAATAATGATTTTGCCCATTCTGTCCCCTCATTCAAAATGTTTTTTAAGTGCTCACGCCCAACTCGGCAAACACTGCCTCCTGGTCAGCGGCCCTCCACTTCAAAATATGACGCTGTAGAGGACGCACTTGCTGTCGAAGTCAGGCGACGTGGTATAAAGTGTGAGAAAGTCCACAGGTTGACGAGGCGGGGTGGAGGGATGAGACAAAAGTCATACTTTAAAGCAGAGGACGACCGACCAAGGGCCAGTATTTGATGAATTGGGAGTGAGAACATGTGCCAAGGGAGACCAACATAAAACTGTTTGTATTACTCACAGAGTGCTTACTCATTGCGTAGTACTCATGGAACATGTAGGCTAATTACATTACTTTACAATTTACTCTGCATTAAAAGTTATGACCTGTTATGTTACTTGTCTTTAAACAACACCACATCCTTCACACTCACACGTCACATATTCTTTATTTAATGTGTAGAAATATGAAAATGAGACATTGTCAGACACAAGCAGCCAGCCTGTTAAGGAAGTACACTGACCATCAACGGCTACCTTCTATGTATTAGCATTAGCTACATTTGAATGTAATGTTAATGCATGAGAAGGATACCTTAATGTTAACCCAGTAACTGTATGCAGCACTTCACAAGTACTGTCCTTACAGTGAAGCCCTGTGGAGTGGCTCACAGGAAGTAGGCTGTGGGCATAATCCCCATTGGCCGACTTTTTTCAGTCGGGATTCTCCTCACACTTTTCTAAAGGGCACCGTCGCTGCATCCTGTACTTAGTACCTCCCAAGACAATTGTTATTGGTTTAAAGAAATACAAACAAGACAGCATTCCCCTCCCATATGGGAAGGATACAGGGTTTAGGCAGACCTTTCTCCGGGGCTGGCACAGCGCTCAAACCAATGCCAATGCCAATGCCAATGTGACAGAGGGTAAGAGGGATTAGTAACTAACACATTTTCTTTATTTCAAATTGAAACCCATTGCAAAATTCGTTGTTAACAAAGGTGATCCCCTTTTTGTGACTTACCACTCAAGGCCGTGTTACTGACAGAAGAACAAGGTCTTTCCAGTGGGACTGTTGGCTTGGAAACACAGTTTATAATTTCAGATCCTAAGATCCTTTTTTTTTGCTTTATAATGGCTTTTTAAATCTGAGAAGACCTCTTCTTGGACTGTGTGGCCACAAAACATTTTGATCTGACACGGACATATCCAGAGTTAAGTTCTTGAAAATTCTTCTTCTATTCTCCAAGCATTTGATATTAATCTCTGACAACCTTGGAGGCCAAATTTCCTACTGACAACATATTGTTCTGTACATTATACAATGGTGTCTCAGCAGAGGTCCACCGCGTTATTTTGTATTCTTACAATTTCTACAGGACAAATGTAATTCAGACTTTACATTTTTGATGTAGCCTTTAGTTCTGTTGTTGTTATAGTTTGTGAGTAAGAACAGCCACAGTCATAGGCTTCTGAAAATTGGAACTCAATGTGCTTGGAATTTAATATAGTTCTCTTTCAGCTTCCAGAGGAGATTATAAAAGGATAAAATGTATTTATGCTCCAGTGGCTGCTGTAGCTGTGCACTGTGCCTTTTTGATGGTATAAACACGCGTCATTCCATTTCTCTCCAATAATGCACATTTCCCCACCTACTGTTCTCAAAAACATGTTGTTTCTGTGGTCGGGAACATCAGGAACATCATTCAAAAGAGGGAGGAGAAAAAAATGACTGTAAGAGTATGAATAAATAAAAGACACTGTTTGCTGTGTGTCCCCCCTGCTGACTTCTGGGTATTGTTGGAGCAGACACTTCATTCGCTGAGTGACATGGCGGTGTCATATTTGCATAGTAAACACAAAAGGCGATGAAGGACATGCTTTCTTAGATGTTTAGACGGGCTCTCTAAGGCTGGAGAAACACTACCTATGGTCTTTTCTGGAAATTAAGAAGTAAAGACCAAACTGTTGTAACAATTCAATCTGAACAGACAATATTATTGAGGTTAAATGTTTTTGACTTAACATTTGGATGTGCCATTAAAAGCCCAGTTTATAATGTTCTGATTTTCAATTGCAACCAACCCTTTCTCCTACAAAGCATGTTTATACACTATGCTAATAAGGTTTGCCAAATGTGTTTTTTGGCGGAATTTGTGCCTGGATTGCGTTCAGTGGCAGCGTTATTTCCATTTTGGGAAGTGTGAAGGTGTGACTGGAAAAGCACAGTTTTGCTTCACATTATTCGTTAAGTGAGTCGACATGTTAACATGATGATATAACTGATGACCAAACATTAAAAAGAACATTACCCAGGTTGTAAATGGCTTGACTTTCCCTTAAAAAATGCCCTCCAGCGTGACCTGAGAGATGAAGATAAGTGGCACAATAGTCTCGTCCTCTCTGCCGTCAGTGACAAGAAAGCGGCACAGGAGCGTAAAAATAAATGCCAGTCACGCTCTCTGACCCGGGCAGGCCTCTGAAAGCAGCTGAGAAATCAAATAGTCTGTTGTTTTAGAGACATGACAGTGCCACCAAAACACCTGAGCTCAGCAAATGGGTTCACGGCCCCTTCCTTGCCCTCCCTTGTCCTTCCTTCCCTCCTCCTACTCATCTCTCCATCATCTCCCCTGTTGACCTCCGCACTCTGCAGCCTCCATTTAGCTGTCCTCCTCTTTCACGCCTGCCTCTTCTTCTTCTCCTCCACCATCATCTCTCCGACCTGTCTCCTTCTCTTCATCCCTTTGTCTCCTCCTTGCTCACTTCATGTCTCCTTTTTTCATCTTCCTTTTTTTACGCTCTTCTCGCCTCCTCTTCCTCAGCCTCCCAACCTTTCCTTTCAGAGACGCTTTCATTATTCTCTCTCAGTCTGTCCGTTATACCACCCACGCGTAGCCAAACACACACACACACACACACACACACACACACACACTGTCCTCTTATTTCCCGTCAGCCCAAGCCCCATTTGACCTTAGTAAATGCAGCCATAGAAAGCCTATTGATTTATGCATACAGATGTAGTGTGTGTGTATGTGTGTTGTTTTGCTCACCCTTCTCAATGTCACATGCTCGTTAGCTTCCTAAGTCCCTTTCAGTGTGTGTGTGTGTGTGTGTGTGTGTGTGTGTGTGTGTGTGTGTGTGTGTGAGTTTGTGTATTAGTCAGAAAACGCGAGAGCAAGTGCTATGCACATGCTGCTTGTTTGTGTGTGCATGTGTGCGCATATATGTGTGCGTTCACTTGCCAAGCCTGTGCGATTGAGATGGAGAGGGTGTTGTAGGTTTGCCCGTCTGCATGCACAATGATCCGGTCCCCAATATAGTTTGACGGAACGCTCCTCCGACCAACCAGGGCGTCGAGATAAGGACGGGGCAGCGCTGTGATTGGTAGATAAAATAGATGGATTAACCCACAGGCCCCCGTGCGCTCTCTGACTCTCTCGTTCCCGTGCTGAATAATGTAGCTGTTTGTTTGATGAAGAGGAAGTGAGGGGATGAGACGGAGTGAAATGTTGGATGGAAAGATTGGAGCAATCTGAGAGGAAAATGAGAGGAAATTATAAGCACTAGGTGTGTGTGTGTGTGTGTGTGGAGGGGGATTGGGGTGTGTGTGTGCAGGAAATCCATGCTGTTTAAAGGAAAAGGGAATGTGAAAGAATGATCAAGTGAGAGGAGAGGAAGAAAAAGCGAGAAAAGGAATGTGCATTTTAGGTGTAAGAAGCAAAGTGCAAGGAGGCAGTGTGTCTTCACAAAAAAACAGATTATTCTATAGCGAATTACAACCCATATTTACATATTTAATTAGGCTGCAACCTCTAGTGGCAGAAGTCAGGGGACATAGAATATAGTATGGAGGGCTAGATGGATAAGTAAAATAAACTCAGGGATTTTCACTTGAGAGACTGAGGGTTGAGTCCCATGTGAAGGAAAATTCGTGTTGTGTTGCGTTAAATAACCACAATCTTTTCCTAAACCTAACCAAGAGGTTTTGTTACGTAAACATGACCAAACTTCGTCAGTTTCACATCTTTTTCCAGGCGTTAAATGACATGTGACTTAGGTCACCTTACTCATGTAACATACTGAGGGTCCGGCATCCCCGCCACTGGACTGGTACTTGCCAACACTTGTTGTTCTGCCATAGATGACGTTGTACCTTCAGCCTTGTATGCCGTTTTGACACACTTGACAATCAACCTATTTTGTTTTTTCAGCATGGGGATGTGTTGAAGGAGGACAGGAGGAAAAAATCAATAAAAAAGTCTTTTTGTCTTTTTCCCTCACTGTTCCTGTGTTAAATATATTTTTTGTGCATGTCATAGTTTTGCAAAGTGAAAAAGGGAGTTCCCATGTACCACAGAAAATGCCGCTGTGAACTGCCTGAAAACAGCTAGTTTGTAGTCCAGCCTTTTCTTCGGTTACCATGTTACATCATATGGTAACACATCCTGTTTCTCGCCTAGCGGCTAGTCCGACACACCCTCAAAAACAGCAGTGGAACAACACTCTGAGCTGCAGTACACAGTGATGTTACTGTGATGTAGAGACAGAGCTCAGTTAAAACTTTCCGTATGAAAGATACATAGTTGCAGATTAATAACACCAATCTGACACTCAGTCCATGTTGCTACGCTGGTAAGGGGAAGGTATACAGTTGTTTACCGGCTTTTCAGGACCCACCCTACTTTGCTTCTGATTGGCTAGTGGTCCTTACCTAGGAACTGCGCATTTGAAACTCCCGACAAAGATCTTTTAGTAAGTAAGTTAGTAAGTAAGATGCATCACACTGTAGCTGAAAGTGTCAACACAGGGTGAAAAGAGGAGCTGCAGCAATGTGCAGTATGATAAAAAAAATATGGTGTTTTTTGAAAATGAAACCATGTAAACCTGTTCTGGTACAACTCTTAAATAAGATTTTGAACTTGAAAATGAGCATAATATGACCACTTAAAGAGAAAGAGCTGTTATGTGTTACATCCTGCCATGTAGAACTTATGCTATTTTATCCAAACCACCTTAGAAAATACATTTGTAGAACTGGAGGTCAAGACAGAATTAAATCACCCAGTTTTGCCGTCTACGCATTGATTAGTGAACATTGGAACAGTGAGCATAAGTGAGAAAAGGTGAAAAAATATTTAATTTGATTGTATCAAAGAATGTTGGTCACTTTTAAGGCAGTATCTAATAAGTCTGGTGCCTAGATACACCACTAGAGATTATACAAGATAAATTTATTTACCATTTCATGTGTTGTGCTCTCCAAAAACACTGCCGCTGTACTAAACTGAATGCAGTTTCACTGACTGTGAAACACAGATGTTTGAATTGATTGTGGTCGGCAATAGCCCACCTCTGAAGGACATGTGGATGTTATTCTGTCTCAAAAATCTGTCTTAAATTTGGTAGGCCTATATATAATAAAAAACATGGAAGTACACTTTTGTCTGACCAACACATATCCAGATTTGCTTATGAATAGAAATCAACAAACTTGAAATCCTGGATCCCAAAACATGTGAAAGTGAACATAAATGTGTTGAACAATGGTTATGGAATTTCAATGAAAATGACTTCATGGAGTGTTGCAGAAGCTTTAAGTTAATTGTTGGAGTAGTTAATAATAAAGCTGCCGAGTAAATGTGGTTTTGGTGATTTGTAAGATATCTAGACGTTAGTATTCGATGACTATATTTCAACATGTGGTAAGTTTTGAAGCATCTCCTGGAACCCATTCTTTGCAAAAGCTGTGCAAATTAAGATAAACTTCTTTTTTATACACCACAGCTTTATTGCATAGGGTTACAAGTGTGATTTCACTTCAGCAATGACAGCTTGTCTACTTCTGCCAAAATCCTATAGGCTGTTCCAATAGGATTTTCTATTGGATATTGAAATGTCTAAATGTAGCAATGTAGACATTTTGTTGAATTCAGGCCAGTTTGGGATATTTAGAACCAAATGGACCCTTGGAGTCTGAGGAAAGACATACAGTAAATCAACACATATATAAACAAAGGCAAGTGGTTGGAAATGTCAAGGATAGGCCAATACTAATTAAAAATTCTTATGAATACATTCACAGTATCTCAGATACTCCTGCAAACAAATGAGCAATGTTGACTGTAGGCCATGGAATTAATTGCATAAGATTGTACATGTGTTCATGTTATTGTGTACATTTGACATCTGTTTAATGTCACTGAATTGATTGGATTTGTTTCCTGTTTAATCTAAGGCTACAAAATGTTACTTTCCACCTTTTTGTCAATGGAGTGTTTTGAGAGGCCCAGCTGGTCTCACTCTTGCTTGTCACTCATTTGGATGAGCTGTCTAAACTGAAACTCTGTCTAGCCTGCAGCTGAGGTAACCCATATCTGTAAGCCTCTGTATGCTTTGAAGGAACAGACGTTCAGTCTACCGTGACAAAAATCAACATTGATGGGCAAAATATTTGTTTAACTAGATGTGTCTTCTGTGTCCATGTTTTCTAACTGTTCTCCTGCTGTTCCTGTGACCTCCCTGCCACGTGGCTGCTAGCATCACCATAGTCGCAATAAGCAAACTAGTAGCCCTCACACCTACAGTAAACAACATGGCAAATGTAAATGGTTAATGCCCTGAAGCCAAAAATCAGATTTTTGGCAAATAATGAGGATTAAGGCCAAACACTCGAAAATATGGGCACAGAAAAGCAGAATATAATCTTCTTATGTAGTAATTTCATTGTGAAAACATTGTATTACAACTTTAAAAATATTTGGTATACCAAAATGGGCGAATAATGTGTATTGTTTTTGTCTACACCTGCCAAAGCTCCTAGCATAATTGTTTTTGGATTGTGGGTTGAAAAGGTTACAGAATCCCTGCTTCATATGGGAGCCTGTTAATAGCTTTAGCCAAATCTGGCTTTGTAGGAAATGTGAGTGGACCATCATCAGCTCAGCCAGCTCGGGACAAACACTGGAGACAGTGTCTATAAACCAGCCAGGCACAGCGAGGCCAGGCTAAATAGGCCATGGGCCGAACGCTGGTGGATCCCCATGAGAAAAGAGCAGGGGTGTGTTTTGATGAGTCTGGCTCTAACGGTGAGACTCTGCCTAAATTTCTCCTGATTTGCTCCAGAAATGAAAATGCATCATCCTTGAAATTTCCAATGCGTAAGCCCACAGTGGACAGGACAGTGTGCGGGTGCGTGTTTAATGTCGTTTGCATAGCTGCTTATCAGCTGTTGATAGAAATGTTGACCATATTGGGGACTGGATGAGTGCCTTTCTGGTTCAGGGACACTCTCTGTAACCAATCTGCCTTTCTAAGCCGTAGTAAGCCGCGCTAAGCCAGTTTGAAAGTTGCTGCCGGTCTGCTGTATGCCTAGAGCATCGGGTGACGTGTGTGTGCCTGTGTGCCATAATGCCCAGAGGAGGTTGTTGGGCTGTAGATAGGCCACATACAATGTTCCCATTTGAGATAGAGAGAGACTGGGAGGGAGAGATGAAGAGAAATAGACAGAATTGGAGAGAGGAAGTGAGTATTTTTGGGTCATGTGGGTTGTCCTATTTAGCGGTTTTTGCCTACATCTCAAAGGCACAGTACACACACACACACACACACACACGTAGATACACAACCTCACACACTCTGGCACCATGTCACACACCAACAATCCATTTTGCTGAGCAACATCAAAAAGGTCTGTTTGTTTGAGCATCTTTTCAATAATACTTGTCATCAATAAATCATGCTGTTTTGTTTCTGCTGTACCTCGATTATTCTGCAGGAACAGCACAGGGAGGGGATCACAGCACTGCAGCACGTGTTGAAAAGCAGCTTCCAATAAATGAACCCTTTAATCTGTATTTATATGTCTTCCTGTCTATTGCAATTCAGTTTTCTTGACAGATTTCACTATGCTGCATAATCTGCAATTGGCATTCATGCTAAATATAAGGATTGCATCCTGCAAAAAGATCAGAAATGTTTTCTCCTCAAATGGGTATTTTGTGGATGTTGCTGTTATTGAGAACTACACAGCAACAAAAGTGAATGGCTATAAATCCTGTAAATGCTATAACAAGCTGATCAAGTTGAAAAGGGTAAACGAAGTAGCTTCTATCCCTGCATGAACAGCTCTTTTCAAGGATAAGCAACATATTTGTTTCTAGTAATGTGAATATCCAGGTTCAGCAGAACAGTGTGTGCGGTCTGAATCTCAATACCAAAATTTGCATTTCCAATTCTTTGCATGTCTCCTTGTAAGCCAAAGACCTCTCCTCTGCTGCCACCTCAAAGACTACAACAAGTGATGTTGTTCCATTACTGTAAAGAAGGTTGAGAAACAATTTAAGCAAATGTGAAAGCAAGTGCATTATAATTACAGTACAAGAAAACACTAGTGTGTCCATTTAAACAAGCCCGACCCAATAAGATGACTTTGACATTATAATGTAGGTCTTGGTATCAGTTTAAAATTTTCAATAACTGTGCTAGTATAATACCTAAATGCATAATACCCAGCCCCGCAATTATGTAAGGTGTATATACATGTACCCTCACCCTCCATCCCCCAGCTAACTATGTTACAGAGGGACATTGATTGAAGAGGCCAAATTACTAAGATGAAGACCTTTATGGGACACTTTGTCCGCCTTAGAACTGGTGCAGAACAAAACATTCTCACTCCCCGACTTGTCATATATAGACACACAGCCAAGACCCATCGGCGTCATTTTGTATCGCACTGCAGATCTCTAAGCATCATAGTTGAATGCAGTGGGGGAAGCCGTGTAGCATCATTTTTTGACGGTAAAGGCTGGTGCATGATATTTAACAGAAAAGAATAAGTAAGGAGGTGGTTAGGTTAGATAGGCTGAACTGATGTACGTAGATATTTTAACCCAAACCAGGATCTTTTCCTAACCTTAACCAAGTAGTTTTGTTGCCTAAACCTAACCAAATTGCGATGTTTCACAACTTTAAAAACGTGCCGTTTCAAAATGGCAATGTTTCGAAACGTTAGCGTTAATTAGTGCTAGTCTAACCGAGAAGGGTCCAGCTGCAGCCTGCAGACAAACGTGACGGAAGTTGACGGAAGTTGAACTTCCAAATATGGTTTGTCCTAGAAGCCATCGCGCACAAAACGTGATGACGTTTCTCTCCCCCACATAGCTGTTACATATAGAAAAGAGCTGTTAAAAAAGAGGTGTCAACTGTCAACATAGTAATCAGTTTCCATTATGCATTAATATTTACTATCCTATAAATATACAGTATATTATTAATATAGTATATTAATACTATTATTCCTGCAAATATTTATTTATAATAGCCTAATCATGATAATAATAATGCAGTGTTTCAATTCATACTGTTGTTGTATATTTTAAGTTTCACGAACCAAGAGAATTCTGTAACGTCACGAGCCAGATGCATCTTGATTTAGGTTATAACGGTATGAACATTAACAGTATCATTCAGCTGTTGCTGGACACGTCTGCTGTGCTGGCTGCAGTGGTCTGTGTGAGCTAGCTAGCTAACTATTCCTTACAGCCCCCTGAAGTCAACTCTGAAAACGTTTTAACACATTTTGGATTCCCTGTCAATTTTCGTAAAACTGCCGATATCTGAAATCTACACTCGATTTTTCGCCTAAAAACTTCTCAGAAGTGTATTTAAAGTTCTGTTTTTGGCTTCTAAAGAATAAAACGGTTTGCTTCTGGGACACACCATTTTTGGAAGTTCAACTTCCATCAACTTCTGTCAGGTCTGCAGGCTGCAGCTGGATTTGCTTGGTCTAACCAGACGTTGCATATTTATTGTTGCTAACTTTACTTTACGTTGCATATTTGTTGTTGCTAACTTTACCGGACGTTGAATATTTGTTGTCGCTAACTTTACCGAACGTTGAATAGTTGTTGTTGCTAACTTTACCGGATGTTGCATATTTATTTTTGCTAACTTTACCGGACATTGCATATTTGTTGTTCCTAAGCGTTGTTGCTAACCGTGAAGCCTTAAATATCAAAAAATGACACTAAAGGGTACCCAGGGTGTAAAAAATCAACACCAAAGGGCCTTGATCAAGCATCAATATGTGACGAGAGTGGTGCCAGAACAGGTTCAGAAATTCTCCACTGAACCAGCACCTATTGGTGAGTATGAGTGTAATGGAGAGTGTTGGAAAGTGTTGAAAGTTATTAACAAAGGAACATGTGTCAGAACTTTCTGATGCAACAATGAAATTGTTGTCACACCAGTAACTTTCACGTACAGAAAGTTTGTTGCACAGCTGGCACAGCTGGGAGTATTTTCTCCCCCCTGAAGCAGCCATTGTGATATGGTTACATTAACAACTGTAGTTCTCAGTCATGAGCCATCAAGGCAGAAGATTCTACAGATTTTAACTCCACACAAACACTGTCGCAGCTTATTTCACCATCTAACTCCTCCGCTTTTGTTGATGTTGTGTTAATCAGTCGAACCAGCTGCTGTAGTTTTGGCCGGAATTAAAAACCAGCAGACTCTTAGACCTCGGTGGGACATGTTTGAAAAGAATTGATGCGCTGTGTTCAGAGCTCTGACATCAGGTTGGTGGGATGCTTTTGAGTAAAGAAAGAGAGTCTACGTTAGTTTGTGTGGAAGAAAACAAAGATCAGAGTAATTGCATCTCATTACCATTCCCCTGCCTTTGATGGTTATGGTTAATGTAGTCCCTAAGAAGTACTGAACAGTTGCAAATAAATGTCAGCCATCTGTGAGAGTGTAACGCTTCCTGTCTGGTGCCATTCAATCACACCTGCTACTATATGGATGTGGATTTAGTCTGGATGTCAGAGGCTTTGGATCTTCAATCTGCCTGGATCAGGACAGTAAGTTGACTGATAAATCCCACACCTTCACAATAAAGTACATATTCCATATTTTATGCCATACATGCTGGGTCTACCTGTCAATTTAATGTAACCTTTCACCACATTTACAATTTAAAGGTGAAGCAGCAGATGTTTCTACCATGATATTGATAGTTTTAACAGCAGTAATTAGATTAGTATAAATGAGCCAACTAGGATTTTTGTGGGTGTGTTTTGGTTGTCAACTGACACGAGAAGGGACACATATTTGTACACAGTTGTACGTAAAATACAATTCTTTGACATGTGAAAATATACAATTTTATTGAACATTTATTATAATACAAATAAATTCAAATGAAATGATGTCAAATCAAAATCCATCTCCCCCAACACAACAATAATGACGATGAATAAGCCACACCTGGAGGAAATTCGTGGATATTATTGTTGTCATTATTATATTATTGTTGTGTTAATTGATGAAGTCGCTGTTGCAACGTTAAAAACTAGTTTAGTTTAGCTAATCAAATCATAACAGAAAATATAGCCTAGTAAAAAAACGCACAATTTAAGCGGATGCCTTTCAACCCTGGGACCACAAGCGGGGGATATTATTGGTGCAGGTGTAAATTGGCACTGTGAGGAATTTAAAGTGGTCCTGTTATGTTCATTTTCAGGTTCATCATTTTATTTAGTGGTTGTGCCAGAACATGTTTACATGATTTAATTTTCAAAAAAACATTTTGTCATACTGCACATTGCTGCAGCTCCTTTTTAGCACGGAGTGAAGCATCTCACTTCTATTTGATCTTTGTGTGGAGCTGTACACACACAGTACATAGTTAAGGACTAGTAGTAGAGTAGGGTGGCCAGTAACCACACCATCGCTTCTGCTGTACATGTTCCTGAACTAGCTTCACAACCTAGACTAGGAGCAAGAGTTTCAGAGTGGTGAGTTACAAATGTGCAACCAATTGATCTTTCATTCATTCATTTCATTCACGTTTTAACTGTGCACTGTCTCTACAGCACAGTAACAACTTTATGTTTATTGACATAAGTTGGAGGGTATCTAACACTAACCCGATATCATCTCTGGCATCACATATACATGCTTTGAAAAAAACGTGGCTATTATACGCAAAATATATACACAACCTGGGGGCATATATGCCTGAGCATGAGAACAGGCTTCTAACACAATAGATATATACCACAATAAAGGAAAAAGCCAAAAAGCATAATATGACATTTTTATATTTTTGGATAACAGAGTTTAGTGGTCCTTAAGATATCTGATCCTTTGATAAATAGTAAATGTTCTATCTCTGACTATGCTGTTAGCTAAAATAACAGACTTTCCATAAAGAAGGTAAGTTACCTTTCATAAAGGAATGGCCTACCTTTGAGCTGTTCCACGTCGTCTCTATGCCTTTGCTGAACTTTGTTGTGATAGGTAGGGAGCGATGCTGGCAGCGGAACCTTTGCCGCTGCCAACTGCGTTTTGGAACGACCAATAACCAATAGCTCGACTGCTAAACAGTGGCAATGTCTGGGGGTGTTCGATTTACAATGCTTGTTCGTCCCTCACCCTGGCTGCTCAAAGTAGAGATAGCAAGTTTATTGTGTTTGGGAGGTTTTATATAGCGGCGGCGCTAATCATTTAGCTGTGCTGCTGCTGTTGAATGCATGTGACGGGAGCAGTGTGATCATCACTGTGTCACCTGCTGGAAACTCCAAAACAAAATGCTTTAGCTCAGCTGCAATGCCTCATGGGGACATGCATCTGTTGTGGGGCCCCCACAGAGGCCCTCTGATCCTAACACAGTATGTCTCCAACCTGCTTATGAGAGCACACTGAGCTGGAAAGAGGCACTAAAACATCAGTTTATAGTCTGGACTACTTTTCTGTCCCATGGGGTTGTTTTGACTGCTTAGGATGAGGTTACTCATAGTCTGCCCAGCTGTACGGCTCATTGTCCAAGATCCTGTGATGCCAGTTAGACATTGTAGCACTACTGTAGTGTATAATAGGTAGAGGGTCCCTCTTATTAAAATTAGCTTTGAATTTTAGTCCAGACTTTCTACTCTCAACTTGTTAAGGAATTTGAAAAGGAAAAAGTTATTCCAGAAGAGGTTGGTTCAACATATGAAAATACCTGAGAGTTCAAATCAAAACGAAAATCACAGCTCTGCAAACAAGAATATTTGATTTGTGATTTTTTTTTTCTGCGCCGATGACTGATGAGTAAAACGAAGTTGGTGAAAAGATAGGTACTGTTATCGTGTTGTCATGACAGCGTTTTATTATCTGATGCATCTATTGGGCGGACAACATCATTTGTCTGTGCCTCCCAGAGTTTCTGTGTTCTTTTTTGTGGTAGCCACATGCAAATACTATACACATAGCTATAACTGTAATTCTATCAACCTAAAAACATTTCCAAAGCTAAGCTTATGTCTAATAATTTATCATCTTTTTTATTGCATTATTTTGATCCATGGAAACGTTTCTGCTGATACCTGTTCAGAACCCCAGTTCAGAACAAGCTAGTTAAAAGGTAATGCCCTGGCAGTGGCAAATAGCTTTGGTTTAATATTTAATTTGATTATATTAATGTTTAAGTTGAGATTTATAAGAAATATTTTATTGCTACTGTGTAAAGGGAATGCTGCTGGTAAAAACACCTTGTTTGTTTAAAATGTTTGCATATATATGTAGATATAGATATATAGAGATACATATAGATATTTAAAAGTGTAGTCCACATGAATTTGTTGCATTTGTGGGGTTAGTTTTCACTTGTATCTGTTTTGCATGTACTCTGTGATTAAGCGATCAACCAGCCACTTCCTCCTCTGTGCAAAGTGGTCAGGATGTGAAAGGGTCATGCAGACTCAAAATGCAAATGCATGCAAATCAATTGCAGCAACTTCTTGAAGCTGCTCAGACTGGGTTATCTGCATGGGTCAGACTCACTTAATGGACCGTTTCTGAACTTTGTTTCTAAGGGTGTCACTGGAAAGTTTAAGAGATCCACTGAGCTTCCATTGACTTCATGCATACATATGCCACTGCTGCACATAAGCCCATTCTGCTTTGGACGGTCTGATTTTACTGCTGATTTTGTTTTCTCTTGATTTATTATCGATGCTGTCCCCCTGACTATTCAATAAAATAATAAGAATATGATTCACGTAGAAAAGCCCACAGCCTAAAAATATGCTTGCCACAATAACATCATCTACCAACACAGCCACTACAAAACACACAGAGACACACACACTTTCACACACAGAGGCACATAACAAACACACACTGACACATGCTGAGGACAAGCTTTGCACCTCCCTTGCTGCATGTTGTGCACAAACAAGTCATGTCAGTTTTCCGGTCACAGGCTTTCTCCATTGCCAAACATTTGAATGGATGTTGATCCATAAATATTTAATTGGCCCCTCGTCCCCCCCTGAGAGGAGACTCCAATCCCTCAATATCTGACTAACAAGACTGAGGGAAGAGGAGGAGAAAAGTCAGCGTGGAGGAAGAGAGAGGAAAAGCAATGGCAGGACACCACTAAAAAGCAGAGTGTGTGCTCTTCCGAATGGGTGGATGCATCACAGCACAGCATGACAGTGGTGTACCATAGATGTTCGGGGCAGGAAGGGAGAGAGCATGGAGGGAGAGTGACGGAAGAAAGGGTGAAGGAGGACAGGGGGGTGGGGGAAGAAGGAGGACAGAGGGAGGGATGCCACGAGTGACACATGTACAACAATATACTGACATCCACTTCATCCAGGAGGGTCAGGGAAAACAGCCACAGAGGGTTATTTCTCATCCTGGATTTATTTTTTATTTCAGCTTTCCCTTGCGAGGTTCAATGTTCATACACTGTAACAGAAATGATTGATTTTGTGCGCGCCATGGTTCATAAAGGTGTGTCACTTCGGAAAAACCGAATAGACATTCTTTGCAGGTAGTTATTAATGGTCGAGTGTTATCTCTCCACAGAGCACATCATTTTTCACTGGCCTTTTTTTTTTGTTTTGCATCAGAACAGAAAGCAGAACTAAAGTAAAATGTAAAATGTCATGTTAAATTACACCTGCGATAGCCTATAATTCAAGGTCAGCTATGTGTGATACAGCCTAAATGAAACATGCGGGACTGGGGCCGTTTACAGGTTGGAATGTTAAAATGATTGTTGCAATACTGCAGCGCAGACCACGGGGGATATGTGCTCACGTGCTTCATAGTAGCTTCAAGACATGTGCTGATGTGGTTATAAATTCATTTGTGTGCAACACCAAATTGGCCGTGCGCATAACTAGAACTTACACAGTGTTCCTCTCTTTAAGCATTTAAAAACAATAACAAATGTGTGTTTTGACGATTCCCAGTGCGCTGTTTGCCACACCTGCCTGGAAACAGTCCCCTCAGAGTCTCCAGCCTGTGTGGATATGAGACTCTGGAGTCACGCAGCTGGTTTAGTTATAGCATATATCAAGGGCGTTACTTTGTGTTGAAAAGTGGTGGGGACATAAGGGCTCAGATTAGGGGCGTGGTTAATACATTTAGGTCATGACATGTGACGATGCCCCAGAAGAAGACAAGAAGATTTATAGCACTATTTAGATTACATATTTGATGCTGAAACATATGTGTGGAAGGTGTGGGGGTCCTCCGCCAGAAAATTAAACTCTAAATTCTGGAGACATTTTTGCTCCGATTTACGGTGGAAACGTCTTTTTTTATATCAGGGAAAGCTATATTGCATTGCATGTTTTGTTATTGTGCAAATCAACCTTTTTCAAAACATTTTCATTTGTTAGATAACATTTCTTGGTGCTGTTTTTCAGAGCGTTTTTAACAAATGCTTTCAAAAAGTGATGGGGACAAAATCAGCCATTTCAAAATGTGGAGGGACATGTCCCGAGTGTCCCCAGTGTAAATGACAACTGGCACATGGCATATATACATATAATGCTACAACTTCATCTGACCAAAGCATTTTTTATATTACCTGGTGTTTAAAAGACAACGATATCTGTGCTTACTCATTTTAAATGTTAATAGTAAGCCAATATCACAGCTGGTTAGATATGTTATATATAACATTAGTCATTTTAATCATTTGAACTAATGACTAATGTGGAATGTGAGGTCTTTAGGATATACTGTGGTTTAAAGAAAGAGTGGTATTGGGAGGAAATAACATAAGGGAAGTGTGATCGAGGCACAAGAAGGATTGGGGAAATATGAAGAGAAAAAAAAGGGATAAGGAGGGACAGACAGATCGAGAACTAGGAAGTTAGGAGGGAAATAAAGACATAAAGGGGCAGGAAGAGCTGAGAGGGGAAGGAAGAGGGGGAAGGAAAACGAATAAGACAGAGATTAACTGTGTTCTGACCTCTAGCAACAGCATCACTGAGCTGCTGTCTGTCTGATTAGAGCTGCTCCACACTGACTGTAGCACCAAGGACGCCGCAGTGATAGGCACGACTTTAAGGAGTATTAATTAATCTGTGACCTTTGTTGACCTCTATTGGTGTATGCTAAGCATTGCAACAACGTTAATTAGGACCCTGTGATTTCCATCATGCTGAAAACATGGACGGTAAAGCAGAATTTGATAATAAAAATGGAACTGAATTGTCCCCATATAGATTTGCACATACATTTAATTAATTGATGTTAATTAGATTTTTAAATATTTTTATTTATTTAATTGTTCATCCATCAAATAATCACACACTCTCTGACAAAATGTGTTTCAATTGTAAAACACAGAATTTGATCTTGCATACATGGGAAACATTGGGCTCTATTTAGTAAAACTCAGTGCAGCTTTGGGCCAGTGTCAGTATCCAGAATTAGACCGTTGGATTGGGACCAATTATGACCAGCAGGGATAGGCCAGAAGGTTGGACTGGGCTGACACAAGCCCCTCCTAAAATCTGACTGGCAACCCCTGGTGGTCTACTTGGTACAGGCTCATGGACAAGAACCTCTGTATAAAGGGACATTTTGACACTGAGCGCAGACACTGGAAAAACAAGGGGGTTTAGACCCAAATGGAGCAGATACAGTTTGCAGTGTCTATTTAGAAATAACAATAAGGTGAACAGAATTATGTAGTGTAAAGACAAGCAAGACAAACCAATCCAAACAGGTGGAGGCAATTATCTAAACTCTAGAAAAACAAATCCAAACATGGGCAAGAATACTCGACAGAATACAAAGACGAACAACAACAGACAAATATACTAGTAGGGAGTTAATAACAAGGCACAAGTGGAGGAAATGAAGTGGTCAGCAACGAGAGGGGAGGAAAGTAGAATAAAACAGGAACACAGCACAAATGAATAAATGACACCAACACAAAACAGCACAGAGAGCAAGAAAACAGAGAGATTGGAGTAAACACAAACACAAGAGGAAGTGTTTAACAAAATAAAACTACAAAAAAACATAACACGTTTATTTAACATTTCTTGTTGAAAAGTCTTTGAAACGACCACGAAAAGATGCACAGTGACATTTTACAAATGGTC
>JAPMOB010230209.1:0-22500 GCA_029875015.1 Lepomis gibbosus
CATTATGTGCATCCCCTGTACTGTCCATACATTATGTGACGACGTGGGAGTGAGAACTGGTTGAGTAGTAAATTATCTAGATCAAATAGCCTACATTATTAAATTTCTGATGTGAGTTTGTTGTCAGAGCTGCTGAGAAGCACAGTTATACAGCTCTGTTTTTCCGTTTTGTCGATTTTATTGTGAAAAAAAACAACATAAAAAATAATGGTATTTCTGTTTCTTTGTTCTTTTGTTCAAACTAAAAAACAAACTAAATAACAACCTATCAAAATTTACACTTTTAAAAAAAAATTTCGATTTGCATTTTCATTTGAATTATGACCAAAAATATCCTCCATACAAGCTTACCACTGCCTTGTTCGGTTAGTTTGTTTGTGCTGTGGTTTAAAGGCTGAAAAACATCAAAGTCACACAATAACACAAACAAAGTAACTGACTAACTGTAGAACAGCAACTCCCATGTTAAAATTACTGTTTTTGTCAATGGAGTCTTTTTGCTTTAAACAGAGCAGTGGAACAGCTGCTTCTGGAAAAGGATCTTTGTCTTTAAAAACGGTCTATCTCTGCAGGGAATCTTTTCATAATGTCCTCAGACACGTACAATAACAATCTGGGCCTGTCAGTGGCAAAAAATGTTAGCACTTTAGTTCAGAAAAATATTACTAATGATTCCAGAAATCAGAATGAGAATCACTTTTTTGGTCAGGTATGCATATGCACATATGAGGAATCTGACTCAAAACAATTAGGACAACAAGCTCAACAAAAAAACAGAAACAAATAACCATTTACAGATATACACATAAACACAAACATAAATAAGCACCAAAACATTTGTAGACAGCAAGACAATTGTGCAACAAAGCAGAGTGCAAAGGATGCTGGACAAATGATTGGATCAACAGTAAGCCATTTCACATGGGTTTTCTACATGATGACAACAAAAGAGTTGAGCAATCTTGAGCAGAAAGGTCTATAAACCAACTCGGCTGCCGTGCCATTTTTCACCCTTTATTCTCAGGCTTCTTAAATTAATAGAATATATTCCCCTGTATTGCAGAGGTCTTAAATGAAGGTATACACTAATAAATACCATTATTACAAAATTACAAAATTGTAGTTTGAACAACAGTTTTCATATGGATCTTGCGGCAACAGGTGACTGTTCACTAAAGTTTGTCAACAAGGTCCTTTTGTGGTGAGGACGATTTAAAAGATGGCAAAAAATACAAAACAGCCACAAATTAAGCAGAAGAATCCCTCAAGGTAATGTGAATGTTAATGGTTGCAAAATGCATTTTACTGATCACCTTGATTTAAGCCACACTGGTGGCATTAATCTGTGGAATAGATCGACTCATGAAACATTTTCTGATCAGCAGGATGACAATTTGTCTGCCAAAATCTTTAGAAATTATTGTAAAAAAATATTTAACCTTAAGGTTTGGTTAGATTTAGGAAGAAATGTGACGTTTAGATTTACAGAAAGATGTTGATTTTGGTTAAAATGAGGGTTAAGTGACACAAGCGGTAAAAAGCGTTCTTCCATGTTAAAGTCTGATGTTTTATTGACCCTCTCCATCCACCTCAACCTCTTCCCTACACAGACTTTTGTCACTCTATAAAATCATCACTTCCTCATTGAGTCTGTCATAATTACGGCAGCTGTTAGAAGGCTCTCTTAGTTGAACATAAACAGTCGTTTTGAGGCACTTGCTAAAACAACCAATGCTGTTGTTTTTTCTTGGTAGGACTGTGTTGTTGATCAGCCCACAACTTAAGTCCAGAATGAACTATCTCAACAAATATTGGATAGATTGCCATGACACATTTCATGCAGTCCATCCTCTCTAGAATCTGTGTCTATCTCTGTATGATTCATTTGTTGTAAATGATCAAGATCAGTTGAATTTGTCTGAAGAGAGAAAGAAAGAAATTGGACCTTGGTTGCAAACACTGTCCTGACATGATTGATGAAGTGGCAGATATAATAATGGCAAAAATAATGATTGAAATAGATGTAGCAAAAGAGAAAAAAAACAAGCAAATGTGAAAAACTAGATGTAAAAAGTGAAACTTTCAAGCATTCTACATAAATGAAGAGTCTCTAATTTTCTGCAGTAATTTTTAAAAAAGACTGATTAAATTGACTGTGCTGTTAATTGCTTAAACATGAGAAGAGGGTTTGAGAGAAACTGATAATATGTAAAGAATGGCCACTCCATTTAATCAGAAAATGTAATGATGTGAATAAACACAATGCCTTGTATAATGTGTCTAACGCAACAGCAAATATGCACATCTAAACAATTTTTATAGAGAGAGAAGTAGGGAGATATTGACTTTCTCACCGAGCAAGAAAGTGTACCATTTCAAAAACTGTCACTAAATTCAGCTGACGACAGTCTACAGTACACGCATTTGTAGAGGTTACCGTGCAGAATGCAAACAGAGGATTTCTCTCCCTCAAACACAGCCACCCGCTCTGTCTCCTTCCCTCATTCTGTCTTTCTGAAGAGATGACACTGTCGCCTCTAAATAATGAAAATGTACTTTCAGGGTCAAACACCTCCCTAGCTCAACCTGTTTACTGCCAAACATCACAGTGTTAAAGTGGAGAGGGAGAGTGGGGTTATGGAGAAAACTCCCTCTTCATTCCTGAGGTTTTAATGCAGCTGTCCCTGCAGTGGAGTGGCCGAGCCAGGAAAACACTAGATCTGTCAGGTCCCTCTGTGCTATAGCCTTGCCGCCTTATAATTCATCTTGCCTCCCTAATCTTTATTGCATGCTTTGGCTCTCACCTGCAACAGCCTCCCCTCCCCCCACCTTCTTTTTCTTTGCCTGCCTGATCCTTTCACAAGTGATTTTTCCCAGCCTTAACTGCATAAATGCTTACACAGAATAATGACAACTTTTGGGGGATGGTGACTATAACTGTAAGATTATCCTATTTTTTTGTCCTCTCATACGTGACATGATTGCAAATGTGTTACTTGCATTTTCCATTTGTTTAGGTGTGTGTAACTGTGTGTGAATCTCTCAATATATAGTGTCTAGTCCTGTGGGGAATAAGGATGATCAGTCTCTAGAGACTCTTCACACGTTCGCATCCAGAGCGCCCCATGCGCTCTGCAGCCATCTCAGCATATCATCTCATAAAGTTAAAAAATGCTGAGTTTCCTTATTGAGTTTTGACATTGTTCCATAGCTGGTTTTAGTGTTTTCCCTATTGATTTTATTTATTGCCCCATGAATTGTCCTGAGAAAACACTGCATTTCATATGTCATGACATATGTCACTGTGTCAGTACATAAAATTTGGCCGAAAAAGCAGCTGATATGTTAAGGTAGAAGTTAGCGGGAGATTTATCTCAGTCACCACAGGCCTTCCAAAACGTGTGCTGCATCTTCAAGTCAGTTCAGCGTTCAGAAAGAGTGAACAAATGAATGTTAGGTGGAGTTCAGCCACATCCTCTTTAGCTTACATTAGCAGTCAACACACAAGGCCACCATTCGCAGCTCAGGAGAGTCTGGATTATCATGCAGAAACACCCAGGAGTCTGCCTCCCACACTCCATTAAAACATCAACCCCAAGGTGTTGGATGCAGCGGGAAACAGGAAATGAGAAGTGCTTTCCCCACATGGCTCACCACATGGGTTCAAATGTGTATCCATTAAGGTCAGTGAACAGTGAGGCAGGGGTCTTTGCACCTGGTTTCCCTGGAAACAGTTTCGTACTAAATCTTAGTGGGAGTGTAAAGACATTATTTTTGGTAGGCACTATCAACAGGCAAGCAAGCTTGTCACCTTCTGAGGGAATTAGGTTTTTTGAATCCAAAACAGGGCCCACCTACTTCAAGCGACTTCCATAAAGACATTGGAGTGCGAATCTGATGCTGTGGCTGCCTGGGTGAGCGTGCGTCAACTGAAAACTGAAAAATAACTTACCTGCCAGTCTTAAAGAGATCAAATTGAAAATGATAACTTGACAACTGGATAATCTGATGTTGTTGGCCAACGTTAGCAAGATAATCAACCTGCCATTTGTTAATTTTTAAGCATATCCTATGCATGGTTATATTCGCATTTAATAAATTAATACTTTGTACTACATTTTGCTCAATCTTGTAATTCTGTTAGTGTGTCACCAGCACTAGAGTTATCCTAAAAGTAATCAGTAATAAGCATTTAGTAGTTTGTTTTCAAAAAGAAAACCCATCCCCCCAGTGGATTTGTGTTTTTCCTCTGTTCACGCATCCTTCTCACCCTTTTCACCCCCAACCAGCTTACCTTCCTTAATCAAGGAATCTTAAGCCCGCTGAGCAGACTTTCAATGACTTGTTATTTTATGTACTTTTTTATTTTATGTCAGTCTTTTCTTGTCTTGCTGGAAACATAAATACTGTCTTTGAATTTCTCATTTATGTTTCCTAAAATTGTTGTTGTAAGGCTTCTATTTGGTTGGAATGAACATGACGCCAAACTTGCAGACACACAAAATTGGTTATTAAAGCACATGCACTCGCAAACACACATACCCACACCCAGATGCACCACTGTGGTGGTGCACACAAGTGTTTTTTCCAGTGTGTATAAATAATGTGACAAGTAAGTACATGACAGCACTCTGATGTCCTGCGGTGGAAACTGGTATGATTTAATTTCAAACAGCATTTAAATATATTACAAAAATGATTATTTCATCCAGAGTTTTTCCTGGCAGCACTTCAGAATGACTAAATGAGAACATTTGGTCTTTTTTCAGTCTTTCCGACAAACAACTTCTTTTCAGTACACCTTTGTTTAGCATTTTTTTCTTTTTAGAGACAGATGAAAACAACTTTGTAAATCTGCATTAAGCTAACTTGACAGTAACCTCATTATTAGATCTTTCTTTTCCTGTGAAAGTGATGGTGAAATTATTTTTGGATGTGACCTTGCCATAACAAATCTATACATTTGGTTCTTAATTCTTTAATTATTTGTGTGGTTGATGTACTGTTTGAGGGTATCACCATGAACCTCCTTTGCCTGTCCCTCGGCCACATTGGGAGAATGTGGGTGCATAATACAACTAAAATGTCACCATGATAAATCTAACCTTTCCGGGGGAGACCTTAGTGGCTACGTACCTGTGTACTTGCATTAATAACCAGATCTATCAAAGGGGAGTTTTTGGTTGACTTAGTGTTTGGGGAGTAATTGCTGTCAGCAGGTCTGGTCATAAATCCTGACACTTCAATCATAGCAGCTCCATAAATCACACTTAAAAAGTTCACATCTGATGTACACTTTCCTCTTGCCCTGGCTGCTAACTGAAAACTGCTGCACAAGAGAACTTAGTGAACACTCTGTATCTCATTTTTCATACTCACGTAGGCTTGCTTCCAGGTAACGCTTCTTTTGCGGATGAGAACAAAGTTTAATGACATCAACTAAGTGAGATGTTCTTTTTCCATATTTCTTCTAATGGGCTCAGCCATATAATCAAATTCCACCTTGGGTGTCAACTTTTATGCCCGTAAGCAACTCCTCCCCCTATCAGTTTTCATTGCTCTGTCTATTAGTAACTGTAGCAATGAAAAGTCTGTGCCATTTACTTTGAGTGTGGGGGCAACAAGTCACAGTATTTGAATGATTTGATGAGACAAGACCAGGACATTTATTAAATATCCCCAGTGTGGAGGGTCCTCTCCTCACTGATGAGGTGGGTAAAGAGACAATCTTTTGAAAGTGTGGGTATGATGAAATGAACCCGGGTCAGTTTTTTTTTAATAGTCAAAGCTATTGAGCATGGCAGCTGTCTTGTGCAGTCAGACAATCTGCTACTGATGAAACTAAAGTTATTGTCCTTCAGTCCAAGTACTTTACATCACATCCCCTACTTTGAGCACCTACCTGATGGTGGTGCCAGAGGAAAGGCCATGTTGTTGCAAAAACAAAAAGTACATTGCAGAGTAGCCTTTTTAGGACATCTCAGTCACACATTGTAAGTGTCTGGTCCACACTTTGCTCAACTTTCATAGTCTAACTTTTTTAGCCTCAGCTGGCACAGCTGTGAGACTGACTAAAGTGTTGAATTAGCATGTAAAGCTACTAGTCAGCAACTATGGATGTTACATTGAGCATGTTAACATACAATAATCTATGGCTTTATGTTAGCAGGCTAGTTTTGTGTTATATTATCATTGATCTCAAAGTATGGCTGGGGCAATCAGGTAATTAGTTTTAAAGGTCATGAACTGAAGTTACCACTTGGTAGCATTAGATGAAAGGTTGAAAATGTTGGAGGGATGGACTGACTGATGCCATTAGTGTGGGTGAAAAGGTCAGCTAATTTTGTCTATCAAAAACAAATAAAGAAAGCCCCAGACAGCTTACCTTGTTGGGCTCTTAATCATTCAGTGACAACAGCATTCCTGCTTGTGATTATTACAAATATGACTTACCTGCTTGTTTCCTGCATCCAGTGTACTGTAAGGACAATCGGAGCTCCTGAAGCTGATTAAGGTTAAATGTGGCCCAGACAAATGTCTCTGTTCCACCAGATGTGTTATTCTTCCTACTCTGTTAGACCTCAGAGGAGAAAGATGGATGGAGCCTGTCCGCCTGCAGGTAATCTGATTACGGGACCATTAATAAAACATCATTCATTAAGAGCCTTTATCAATCCACTGTCAACATCAAGTGGTTCAGTCATCAAAGAATGACAGAGAGGTAGGGAGAGAGAGCGAGAGACAAAGACAGGAAAATGTTATGGCACAGAAATGCTGTGTCATTGTTATGTATTTTACAAAACCACATTTTGTATTGATCATGTTTGTCTTGACGTGGCTGTGCACTCTGGAGGTAGTTAAAAATGTATATAATTGATTTTAGCTTCTTTCTGGGTGTGTAATGGACCCGTATGTTAATTAAGTTAATTCAATTCTACTATTTTATTTTCATGTTTTGTAACTATAGCTTTTTATGCGTTATTACTTTAAACCTCTCCATTTGCACTTATCCTTCCATCTCTTTCTCCAGCCTTCTTATGAATGCTCCTCCTGCGGCAGAGTGACAATAGCCGCCCAGCCTCTGGAGCCCACAGGGCTTTCATTATGACTGACTGTATTATGTAAAGCACTTAAAATGCCTAATTAGGCTCTCTGCCCAGCTCTATTTTAGTTCTTAAGTGTTGGAGTCTTCTGACTGATGGTCCTCAGGGACTTTTCACTGTGTGTTTGAAATATTTTTCTCATATCCTCTCTTCACTTAACTGTGTATCTTCAGACACAAACACCTATCAGAATTGGCGACAGTATGGTGTCAGTGAAAGCACAGGGCTCGGACTCCTGAGTTGAAAAAGATGTGCCTGTGGAAATCAAGTTGATGTTAATTTTATTGGGAATTTTCATATGTACAACTGCAAAAAGGAAACTTTTAAGTCATGAAACACACAATTGCAAAACTCATTTAATTTCCTGAAAATGTATTTGAAAATGTATTTCAGTTTCTAAAAATAAAATGATTCCTCAGTGAGCAGATGATTCAAAGCAAGTGCTTACATAATTAAAACATAGCCAGGGGTTAGAAAAATAATTTATACTCAACATTTCAGGGAAATCGAAGCAGTTGTGAAGCAGTTTTCATTGTGATTCATGGTTGGTGACAACATAATGGAATCTGAACAGAGACGGTTATGTTGTGTGTATGGCATTTCCTCTGTTGAGAGAAATTTAATTGAATCCCCCCTGCGTTTCCACTGATTGCACCGTAGCCTATTTTCAACCTGAACTATTTCTATTCTACTCTACTTTCACACTGCACTGGGCCTTGAGTATGTGTGTGTTTGCTCATCTATGTGTGTGGGCGGTTGAGTCAATGTGGGTGTGTACAAATGATGGAAAGAAAGTAGTAAAGAGTCAGTGTTGTTTTGTGTGTTGGCATTGTAGGTGGAATTTGTGGCGTGTTTGATGGATTTGTGTCTTGATTGTCTCATGAAATTACCACAAACAGAACAGAACAAATCCCTAATTGTTTTGGCTAGATTTACAGCAGAAATGCCTGCAGCATATTGCAGTCTCCCTGAAACTCCACAGATTGCTTATGATGCTCTCCTCTCCAGAGAGCTGGGTCATAACCAGGTCAACCCCAGGTTATACTCAGGTTAAATCTGAAAAGAGCAATACATCATTCTCTCTGTATAAAGTTGAGGGATTGTCCCACAGGTCACTGGACGCAAAGATGATTTGACAGTCGCTGAGCTTCTGACCATCCTGTTCGTATCGTGTTCATCCAAATAAGACCTCCTATGGGTGAAATTCTCTGCTGGGCCCTTGTCCGCTACAGCAGCCAGAGCAGATGGTTGACTACTGACATGCAAGGAAGCCTGTCTAATGCAGGCGCTATACTGCAGTGTTAGCGGCAATAGGGGAAAAGGGTTGATGGAGTTTAAAGTGAATTAGCTTTATGTTTTGTTAACGTTTATTGCAGCCCTTTGAGTCAACCCTCTGGGTGTTCTGAGGAAAGTAGGGGACAGTGGAAAATACTTATTTTATTATGTACTTATGTGACTCATTGTTCATTCTATCAAACCCTGTTTTTATACTATTTATGGGCAGCATTTTTACTACAACAGACATTCTGTGACTCCACCTTTCTCGCTCCGGGGTTGACTTGCCTTTACATGCATATGGGATATACAGGTACTTCAGTGGCACTGTTTGTAAGTTTATCTACAGACACAATCATTATCTGTTAATTAAGAAAACAAAATTAGTAATACAATTATTCATTAGTAATTATTCATCAGCCATAGTTAAGTTACTTCTAATGCAAACCCAACATTTCCTACTGTTGCTTCAGATAAAAAGATAGATAAATCCTCCCACACACTGGCGGCTAGAGTTTCTCAACCTTTGGTTCTAGACTCCACATGGGGTTGCTTACAGATGTGGTCCTGAAAAATATCTCGTATGTTTATAATATTTTTTTAATTAAACAAAAATAAGATAAGTAGTTTTCAGATATAAAAATAATTTAAATTTAATCAATGTGAAGCTCCCTTCAGGCTATTACATATGAGAACCCATGAGTAGGGGAAAAAATAGATTCTTAGATACATCACGACTGTCTCTTGAAAATTTGTGTCTTGATGACACTTGAGTGACTGAACTCACTGAACTTACATTTAGAAATATGGCCAATGAGCCACTTTTGAAGGTTTGCATTTTTCTAACTAAACTAACAGATAATGGAAGAAACTGTATCTGTTATTTAGATTAAGCCGTCTTGCATATACAATGTTTTATTAGAAAATAAATCATGTATATAAATCAAGAATTTTGATGCATCAAAATGCTTCAATAATAATTTTATGATTGCATCTTACCCCTCTGAATCAGAATCAAATTGTGAGCTGCCTAGAGATTCATACCCCTAACCATGAGTGAATCCATTGAATTCACATGCTTAGAATGCATAAATTATATTTATATTTACATGACAATGTCTAATTGCAGGGGTCATAAGGATTTTGACCTAAAAACATGGTTACAATCAAGAAAAGGTTAAAAAAAATGCTGTATGCTGGCTTCTGCTCTGGAGACTCAGACACACTAACTAAATGGACCTCTCTTGGCGTTTTTTAGCTATGGGATGATGGTACACACTATTAGGCTAAAGAATACTGTGTATAGCTGCTCACTGTAAGAGAGAGAAAATCGGCTGGTTTGGTCACTCTTTCTCTGCTGAAAGCCTCTCTGTCATCTTACCTCAGAAAGCCTTATCAGGTAATTAACGTCATGAATGAAGGTTTAATGACCCTCACATCAACCTTGTTTAAAGGAAGTAGAATTAAAGATGGTATCTGGACATGTAATAATGCAAGAGGAGCCGGTGTAGCAAGGATTGCAAACCTGAGCATCAATGTCATCGTTCTGCTGATCAGGCACTGAGAGTCCTGCTCATGCATTGTGAGAGCCCCTTAAGGAAAGCAAAGCTTCCTGACACCTACTGACTTGTCTATCTGGTCTCTACAGCAGACGAAGAAAACTGTACACTCAATAATTGGCCTGGTACGAACATGCTTGGCTTACATTTAATATGGAGGCGGGGAGGTACAAAACAAAATCACATAAGAAGAAACTAGAATTAAATTAAAACAGCATTTCAGTAAATAAAATATAGATATAGACAACCTAACCACAACTCACTGAATACGATACTCAACATTCGACTACTTGCAGGATGAAATGCTTGTGAAGCAGTCCCATCTGATGCAGACATATCGTGGCTATTGGCAGATAGGCCTACCTGTATTGCGATTTGAGACAGGGTGGGATCAAACAAGTAGATGTAATGGGTGCTGGCATTAGCCATGACCAGTTATGGCCCTTTGTCTTTCACTTTAAAAGCTTTGCAATTTGTACAACCATGCAGAAGCAATCTCGTTATGGAAAGGATAGTCTGGAGCAATCTACTACAAAAGTAAGGGAGAACCTATAGTATGTTTGAAATGCATCACTACAAGCAATTTTTGCTTGGATTTTGGTCAGATGAGTTTGAGGTGGGAGCAAGAAATTAAGAAAGTCTTGTGTTCTGGACTAGTGCATATTTCTGTGAGAGAAACACTGCTATGCAATTTAACATGGAGCAACGGCACAGTTGGCATTTGCTAATAACTGTGGTAATTTGAAGAATGCCAAATGCACTCTGAGGAAACATCTTGAAAATACTATACTGGAGTTGTGCAGACATCAGCCAGACTTAAGGCCCTATGAAATTTTTTTCCAAATTCCATATTTTTTGGAATTCTGTGTTTTATAATCTAAGCATATTTTGTCATCAGAAATAGTTTGTAATCACTTGCAACAGTAAGATATTACAATACTATAATGCTGTTTAATAGGGGACAGTTAAAAAGAGGCGCATGAGGCGGCTGCGTTGCATATTCCAGAGCTCTGCTGGTGCGGCTGTGAATTAGCTACGCACTTAAGATGCTGCATGAAGGTGATACATGTCACTTCCTGTTGCCTGCAGGTGGCGCTATGACTGTGGGTGAATGTCGGCATGTACATGTGTTCAGGGCGGGACTCTTGTCAAACGTGTAAAATTTCATGCAGATCTGAGCATGTACAGCCAAGTTACTACAACTTCCTATTTCATGGCGAATCATCGACGCCATGGACACGCCCATTGACGAAAACTCGCAGATAGCACAACTTTTCATTGTCAATGCCTGTAGAAGGCACAGCAGAAATTTGAAGTTGATCCGAGTAAATCCCTAGGAGGAGTTCGTTAAAGTACGGAGTGTGTAAATCGTCCAAAAATGGCCGCAAAATTCAAAATGTCCGACTTCCTGTCGAGTTTAGGGTATGGGTTCTTGAGGGTTTGTTGTGCGTGTGGACAGGATACACGTCCCCACAAAATTTTGTGAATGTAGGTGGAACGTGGCCGAGGGGCTAATTTTTTCCAAATTTCTAGGTGGTGCTGGTGAGCCATTTTGCCACGCCCATGAGCGAAACCCATAAAATACGAAATTTTTCACCACTCCTGACATGTGTGCCAAATTTGGTGACTTTTCGAGCATGTTGTGGCCGCCAAAATTTAGCTTACTTTGAAAAGAAAAAAGAAAGAAATATAATCCTAACAGTTTCAATAGGGTCCTCGCACGGTTCGTGCTCGGGCCCTAAAGAATGTATTTTTGCAATTGACCATTTCTGCAGAACACGGGGAAGGGAGGAGAGAGCGAAGCCAACCCATGACACTGCTAAAACACATGGTAATAAGTGAGTCTGATGGAGGCTACTCTCAAGTGGGCAACAATCTTCCTTGTTTACAAAGCTTGACTGGACGTAACTTTTTCATTTTCTCTAGCGGAATAACTGACTCTACCCATACAGCCAAGAAGCACTTTTGAGAGATTGTTGAAGTGATGTTGCAGAAATTCTCCCTCACCAGGATTCTTTTCCACTGCAAATACTGTTTTCTGCACTTGTATCGCGTGCACCCACATGGTTTTTATGGGTGCCGGTTTTGAGACCTGTGGCAATGTGTACTGGCCATCAGATAGTCCACTAAACTATCACTTGCTGCATGTCTCTTCTTGCAAACTGGTATCACGCTAAAGTGTGTACACATGCTGGTCCACTATGCCAGTGTCAAATTTTGCCTCGCTTTAAACTTTTTCTCATTTGACTGTAAAGTTAGCAAAAATAAAAAAGCAACATCCAGTCAGACTTGCAAATTAAATCTTGGCAAGAAACAATTTAGGTGATGGTTGTGGTTTGGTTAGGTTTAGGAAAAGATCATGAGGGTTAAAATAACTACTTCCTTAAAACAATCAACATTGACTACTGGTTTCACCTGGAAACAAATCCTGCTCTCCTGTGTGAAAGTCCTGTGTTTGACCCATTACTTCTATGTTTGATTTATTAGTGCATTTAATAGCAAATAATTAAGTAGAGTAATTGTGTTTTTAAGTAGAATACTGAGATCAAGAGTTGTATTTAGGCTTGAATAGATTACTGGTAGTAAACATTTCGGACACTGGCACACATACAAGCTATTCGCATTAGGAAGATAACTGTTGAATTAGAATCATTTTGATTTGAAGGTGAATCATTTTGATAACAGAAACTTAGGAGTATTACTTTTTAAAACCATATTTTGATTTCTCTGAGGGCCTAGACAGTTTCTCAATTACAACTTAGCACTTTATTTGCACTCCTCACTTGGTGCTTACTGACAGTTATTCAAATCATAGTCAGAAGTGTATGCAAGTGATATTGAGATGTACAGTATATTATTTTTATCTGGAAAGGAAGCATTTGCAGAACACCAATGCCAGGTTGGACAACTTGTCATCCACAGAGAACTGATAAGCTGTGTACATCAGTAGGTAGGCTATATATGGAGCCTTGGACATCTTGGAAAATCTTGCTGAGATTCCTAACAAAAGATTTAAGACTTGAATGGCAGTAGTTTGAATGAATTAACATAGAATAAGCATAACATAACATCTGTAAAACCTCCAGAGGACCAAATTACATTAAAATTGTCAGTGGCACAAACACTACATGAGGTCCAAACCCTCTTGGTTACATATTTTACATATTTGTTACATTATATTTAGAGATAAACCTAAATTCACCCATAAATATAAAAAAATATTATGGGCTTTAAAGACCCTCTTTCAACTGAGTTTAGGTCTTAGGGCCTTAATTATATGCCACAACTGTATGAATTGCAGTGCAATGATAAAATCAGGCTATTGCCCTCATCCATGAACAGAACAGAAATTTGTCCTAATGGCACCATTACGGATGATGCGCAATATGTGTTTTTTTGTGGATATTAAAGTAAAAGCAACAGGGAGTTAAAGATCAGGATAAGTGAACATAAAATTGCAATTAGAAATAATGATGTTAAATCTTCAGTAGCCAGACACAAACATGATGTTAGCTCTTTCAGATTTATGGGCAGAGAAATAATGGAAATGCCACCTAGGGAAGGAGATAAGATATGATTCCCAAAAGGGAGAGAAGCAAAGATAGGACATTATGATGAACACAGCCAAGTGAATAAGAAATGTTGTATGTGTTGTTGCCTTTACAAACTTCAATGCTTGTCCTGTCTTCTCAGTTTTGCCGTGTGTACATTGCTAAAGAAGAAGCACTTATTAGAGTTGGATAGTGGTCACTGTTGTTGATTTAAAACACCTGTCAGACTGTGTTTGCGAAACCTTTAAATATTCTGTCATGTGCTACTGTAGAGTTGAAGGCATTTTTATACATCTTGATGTCAAAAAAAAGCCTCAAAATAATAGAACTGTACTGTATGAATTGAGCTTGAGTGTAGTGCATTGGTCTTAAGAAAGACACAAAAATAGCACATATCATGTCTGTGCTTTGCAAAGGCAGTGCTAGAAATGTTAGGCTCTCTGACAACAGCCTGCCATTAGTGCGAATCCCGTTGATTCTTGACACCAAAATTGCACTTTGCCGAATCCTGAATTGTTATTGTTACTCAAACATCCCCTACAGTGCTAGTCCACCCAGTTCATGATAGGTCACCTAAATTCCAAGTTTGCACAAGTGGGAAAACACCTGTGTGCTGCTAAGAACATTGCCACTTCATTGGTCCACAGGCCCACTGTTCACCACTGAGAACAAAAATAAAGCCTGCAGTGTCATTTTTTAATGTCAGTGGAGCTCAGCTCAAGCTCAAGGCTTTTCATCCTGATGCTATTATTCTTATGAGCTGTGGTTGTTTATCTTTTAATGGTTGGAGATTTATTCTCTAATATAAAGTGTCTGTAATTAATTTACATTTTTAACATTTACACTACCACCGTAGGGTTCCTGTCACTGGCTTTGCGAAAGTTACTTCAGCATTAAGTGACAATAATGAACACAGTGCCACTTGAAAAGTCAATTAGGCAGTAAGCTACTCTGTGATAGCAACAGACTGTAGTTACACACACACTCTTACACACACTCAAAAAAAGAAGAGCCATGAATTTACAATTATCCTTTTACCTTCTCCCTTTAATTAATATGTGATAAAGAAGACAAGAAAACAAGTAACTCCAACTTGATCAACAAATAGTTTTGCCTCTTCCTTTGCTGATTCATCACAATTAGCCTTGATTGACAAAACAGGGTTGCATGGGGCCTACTGTGGATAACACATATGTTTCACAGTTGGATATCACAGCTGCCCACTTATCCAAAATTAAAGCTGATTTTATGAGCTGCTGTTTTGCTCATAGGTCCCAATGGGAATTCAGGATGTTTACTATGAATTCCTGGAAACAAACATGCTGACATTTGCAGGATTGCCTCACACCTACAAATTGTATAACTAACCTGTTCATCTGCTGTTCTCCATGCTTGTCAGCTGTGTTGGCACACACACATGCACACACAGACACATACACACGTTGAAGCTGTGTCAGGCTTGAGGTTGGGTCATGTGAAAACTGGTATTGACCGTGTCCTGTTTTATTTGACAGCTACTGCCTCTCTTTGCGTTTTTCCTACACTGACCACAAGACTGAATGTACCTACCTGTTCTCTCTTCCCCGCTGTCTGCTTTATCTCCTTTGCATTACTCAGAGGTAATTTACAATGCCTGTGGCAGGGTGGTTCCTCAGTATCCGTCCCCACTGATCATCAAACAAGCCTCCAGCTGCGACCTCTGACCGCTGCCTATGCTGCCTCCCTATCATCCTCCTCGCACCAAGCACAAAACAGAGCAAGGGAGATTGTATATATAGAAAGGGAGAGAGGGAGCGATCAAAAGGAACAGAGGGAGAGAGTTATCGGTTCGATTGAACGACGTTTCTTTTCTCCAGTAGCACAGGGGAGATTTCATTGAAAGGCTGTTGCAGTCTATCGATCGGCCCTCAGGGATGGATACTGTGAAGCCAAGGATGGAGAGAGAGAGTGAGCGAGAGAGAGAGGTGGAGGGATTCATGCAGCAAGGGAAACACAGAGGCAGAATAGCATTCAGTTGTGTTACACGAGAAAAGAGTGAGCGAAAGAACAATGAAGAACAAAAAGAGAGACACCTAGGACTCACAAAATGTAGGGCCTGTTGATGTTGCTTTTTGGCATAGAGTTTTTGCTCTACTGGTCAACCATTTCAATAGCTATGAGCAGTACTCGTGGACCCTCAGTAAGGGAGGAAGGAAACACAAAGGACACAGGCCTTGTTCAGACTGCCAACCCAAATCTGTCTTTGGCATACCCAGATTGTTTCCGGATTGATTTTAGAAAGTCTGGTGAGACAGAGAAGTTCTGCACCTTGACCTGACAACGCAATTGTTTGGAAGGCGAGATGATGGATCTCCATTTCTCATGCTTCTGCACTGGAAAGCCGCATCACCGGCGTGTAGTTACTGATGTCTGTGTCACTACCACAGCAACCCACGGAGAGAGGTTGCTGATGTCTGAACACATAAATCAGATCTGATCACTTGCAGATAACAGTGCGGACAGTCTGTCTTCAATATCTGATTTGAGAAACAAATCTGATTTGCCTTCAGTCAGAACAAAGCTTTAGAAGCAGAGTGGTCAGCTAATGCTGTTTTCAGATCACACAGAAAAGCCACTCTGATATAATCTACTATGAATCTGTTGGTGTTTTGTGTTCTTGGCAATGCAATAGGCAGGGTATATTGTTTAACATGTGAAGCTATCATTTGTTGGGTTTGAGTTAGAATAATAAATTAAATGTAGTTTAAAAAGAAAAATGCTCCTTAATTTTCATGCAGTAAGAAAGTAAAGGTCAGGCAACACCAGCCAACGCACAAGTATGCATGTTTCATTCAGCTGTCCCATGTCTTAGTGTAGAATTTAAGTGTCTCTTAATTGAAAAGACGACTTTAGAAGCTTTTTGAACATCAGCACTAAATACTGGCTTAAACGACATTATCAACCCTCGAAAATCTACAGAGCACTGGTTGGATCTTCTTGTTTTCCAGAGAATATGTAAGAGTGGAAAATCACAATATGGCATGAGAGGCACTTGAGCTGCCTGTTATCCTGTTATATAGTAACTATGATATGTTTATGAGACTTAGGATAAGAGGTTATTAATGCATCAAATGGTTACTTTTAACATACTTTATATAATGCATTGGTGGCTTTTAAAAGAATTACATCTTATTGAGAAGCAATTTTGGGCAACTTACTTAAAAATGTATTTAATTACTCATTACATGTTACTCATTCAATGAGTAACCACATTATTTAACCATTTACTCATTATTAACCGTCCTTCCGTCCATTCTTTCTCTAAACCTCCCTAACACTTTTCAGGCACATAATTTTCCTGTGCTTTAAGCCCTGCATCCAAAGACTCATTTAACCTCCTCTGTTGGAGTATTAACTGTTTGACAATAGAGAAATAGTTTGCAGACAGTTATAAGACAGGAGCTGATGGTAACAAAGCGAATAAACTGTGTTAACTTATCATCATGTTAGTGACCTAGTTATCTGGCTCATGGATAAATTGTTTCTGTTTTACAAGGCATACGATAGCCAGGTAGCTCCCAATTATTTTTATGTCAACTCTACCAATTCATTCCAGTCAAATCAACGTGTGATAACTCGTGTAAATCTTCCTCTTGCAATATTTGATTACCTAAAATGGAGTTAAAAATGGGGTTCACATTTTCTTTTCTGCCCAGTAATTTGTGCTGCATGACAGACGGGCTGTTGTTCATCTATTCTCTCTGGTGGCAACCTGCTTTTTCCCTTTTTATCTTGCCTTTTATAGGTCATGCAACATGCAACTCCTACACTGCTCGAATTACATCTTGACACATATCTTGTTTAGTTAAGTTTAAAATGGTGATAAATTGAGGGGAAAATCCATAAATTAAACAAGTTTGCCGCCTTTGCCTTGAACTTTAATTATTTTAACACACTCATTACCTTTGTAGGCTTGTGTGAGATTATGTATGAGACACTTCTCTACAGTGTCTTGCTATATGGGTGCGTATACAAATACATATATGTAAGTAAATACATGCACACATTAGTATGTGCATCAAGAAGTGTAAAGTGTTAATAAGATCCAATCTGTTCCATGGAGACTGCATCTGTACCATCTTGGAGATTTGTTGATCACTGTAATTATTGTTATATCAGCATTCTCACATGTACAGTACTTTCTAAAAGTTCTGTGCTTCTAATGTGTTGACCCACGAAAAAACTGTCTTACAAAAGCATCAGTAGAGCTACACAAACAGTAGGGCCACAAGACACAAAGGTTGTCACAAAGACCGATGTCTATTAAAGACTAAAGGACGGAACCTCAGGGTCCCCTGAGTCCCACACCTGTCAGCCTTACAGTATGCCTAATAAGTCCAACCACTCCTCTGGCTCCCTGAGCATAGCAGTAGAGCCTTGTATCCATCCAGGGTGAGTGTGTGCACCACAGGAGCACATCTGTCCTCCAGGGTCAGATCCAGTTCTGATGGATGACTCCTTGGGGACAAGAGATGGCTGAGCTGCTCCTTGTCTTCCCTTTTTCCTTTTGTGGTGTGTACATTGGCAGGTAAAAACACACACATACACACAGAAAGTGTACACTACGTACAGTTGTGCTGTAACCTTGTCCATGACCACACAATTAAATAGCCGTGTTTCTGATGAGTGGTTTTGCATGGGGGAGGGGGGAAGGAATAAAAAAAGGGGCAAGATGTGATGATGAAATACACCGATTGTCCCCTGATAGATTGGGGACAAGGCTCCTAATCGCTCTTGATGTCATGTGGATGACCTCCCTGGATACAGAGCACAGATTCATCACCCGCAGCTCTACCATCAGTCACCACCAAGTAAATCACTGGTCATAATATACTATACAGGTGTGCCATATATAGCACCATTCACCTGATCAAATTCTCCATCAACCAATGTTCTTAGGCCTCTGTAACATGAAGCTCTGCTGATGCGATGACCCCTTTATTATGAATATAGAACTGCTTCAGCTTACTCTACTACATGTAATTTATCACAACAGTCGCTTGCAAATAATACACTGCATTGTTAAAGAACATGAATGGAGTAGGCTGGTTTTGTAGGGGATAAAGAAGTCAACAAATAGATTGGATTAGGTGTGTGTTTGTACAAAGAAAAGGGAAGCAAGGAGTCATTCAGTGCTATCTCATCCCTTTGGAGACATTTATCAGAGCTGAATCTGCCCCAGGAGGACTGATGTGATCCCCTGGTGCCACCACTAACAGAGAATGGATCCAACATTGTAGCTAGACATATTTTTTATCCTTAAAATTACCTGCCAGGCTGCATTCTTCCATTTAGAAATCCATCCACCACAATACAATACAATTTTTGTAATGATTGTACAGCTCCAGCTTCACATGAGAAACTTTACAATGTATTCTGCCACAATGTTTGTGGTTTTGTGTCCTGGTGTGCAGCTCTCTCTTTTTTTAAAGTGACATTTTTGTTCACTTTTATTTTGACGGAAAAATAATTTAACTTTCATTTCCAGCTCTCAGCCATGGTGAAATCCTGCTTTGCCACAATGGCTTCTGAGGTCACACTGTCCTTTTCCTTTTGTGCTTTTTTATGGTGAGACCAAGATGTCCTTTACAAAGTAATCTTAGACACAAATGTGAGAGACTCACACAAGTAAGATGATACATAAAAAATCAGTAATGCATCTGTATATTTCATGTGTGTGAATGGCAAAGTCTGGCCTTTAACTAAACAGCCAAAAGCCTATTATATTATTATTTATATAATGAATGCAATAAATTCCCACTATACACATTTCTAGCTCTTTGAAAATATTGGGAAACTTATATTTCACAGATTACAAAGTGGATTAACAGAGTTTGGGTGGTAAACCCTCCATTACATCCTTTGTTGTTGTGTTTATGCCCCAGTGATCCCATTCCTTTGTAGCTCATCTGTATGCAGCCTGCCAGTGTTGTGCATGGCCAGCTCTGTACTCAGTGTATCTGTTGCGATGTTCTGTGTAGCGTGACTGTTGGCTGTGTATCATCTATCAGGGGATAGCATAACCTCGCTTTAAAATCATATTCCACTGAATCAGAATTCAATTCCAGATTCCACCAAGAAAATATCATAATAATACATCTCCCCTGGATTACACTTGGGCCACTGTCACAGTGCTTCCTGACTCATTGCCGGCAATGTAATTTCTCAATAACATCTTTGGCAGAAACATGATGAAACATTCAGTGAATGAATATCATTGGCTATGGGGGAGAAAAAAACCTTGGGAAGGTGTAATTTTAGATGCATGAAATCCAAAGGTGCTTACATACATTGTTCAAGCTGTTATGAATATGAAACACCCCTACTATGTGTCTTATTACTGTATTATTCATACATCAGAGAGATGCCACTGTGTGATGGACGAAGCAAGCCTAAAAATGAAAGCAATGCAGTGTTACTTTTTTCCACCCAATGTGTTGCGTGTTTGAAATGCTTTTGGATTGCACAGCAATGCCAGTCTTCATATTCGATATACTTAAATATTTGAATAGAGGTAATGAGGTTGGAGCTGAATAACAATAATGGATAATGGATAACTGCGCCATACACAATGCTGTGGTTTCAGTTTCCCCGATTAGTGATACAAATTTAACACTTGTTAGGCGTTCTGTAAACAGCGCGGAGGGAGATTATTTGTCAGGCGTGTAGGATTCTATCAAGAGAGTCAGCCTGTGTGATGCGTACGACTTTCACAGTGCTGTTCACAGTTACGACTGTTGTTTATCCCCTAATCATAGTCTTTGTTCTACAATGACATACTGAATTACACCAGCATACAAATTCTGATTACATGACAATACACACTATAAAATGGGTGTTGAGACAAAAAAGATGTATGTAAGGACCTTAAGATATTATTAAATCGTTCTGCCAAATACATTTTGAAGGGAATTGAAGGCTGCCTGGATTATATTCACTGGCAGTGTTTTTCCAGTCCAAAAAGAGCAACGTCTTTGTAACAAAACACACAGAAATTGAATGGAGGTGGGGGAAATGGTGATTTTGAATAAATACTTAAAAAGTGCATCTCATATTTATTATTTAATCTAGATCATTATCTTTCCCCTAAACTTAATAGAATAGTTTAATATTTTGGGAGGCATGTTTAGTGGCTTTCTTGTGCAGAGTAAGATGAGAAGATCCTACTATCCAAATCTGTCTAGTAAGTATAAAGATGTAGCCTGTTAGATTAGCATAGCATAAAGAGTCTCCAGGAATCTCCGTTGGTTGCCTGGCCTAGATTTTACACAGTTTTTGCATGGATCAAACAATCAGTCTATGACTTAGTATTATTATTTTTTTATTGCTTTGCATTGCCCAAACATAACCATGAAAACATTAATCATAATTTAGCCTATACACAGTCAGTAAACACTTATATACTAATGGCATGTACGTTCATTTAAAACATTTCCTCCTGGAGGCAGTCTATTGATTTATAAGACAGTAACACACTTGGTCACTCTAAAAGACACTGGTTTGATTAGCTCTTTGATTGATTTAACAACAATATCTAAATCCCTTCAAATAACTGACAGAGTCCATTTGAAGTGGAATTTGCTTGTGGATTAGCCAGGCCCAAGGCCAGGAAAAATGATATGAGCGCTGCGCACATCAATCAAAACTGCATTCTGTTTGACTGACTATCAAAGTGCCTTGCTTATGCTACCCTAAACACTATACAGCACCAGAGCCGGTCATTACATTGACTTATTCATGTGTGATGTGAAGCATGGTGCCTCATCTCTGGTTCATGTCCCATTGACCACTGAGACTTGAAATCAGTGTCTGGGGGTCTGTTTGTCTTCATCAACAGTAACACGTGTCTTTCTGCTTATTGGCGAGCTGTGTGCTTTGTCCGCACTTCCTCAGTTTAATCAATAATGGTCACATGCATTGACTTGTAAAGAACTGTGGCATGTTGCGGATTCAAAGAGGTCTTCTACCCTGTGTATTGATCTAGTGGGTGATCTACGGCTCTACAGTCTTGCAGTGCTGCTCTTTAATTCTAACGAAGCATTTCCATCATGTGAGAGTGAATTTGTGTTGAATATGGCAGACCATATATACCTCCTCTTTTAAGATTGAACTCATAGTTGTAACCGAGACTCACTTTTTGTATTTATTTCAGCAATGAACACTACCACTCAGGTTGATAAGTCCAAGTAATGTGTCACCTTGCATTTCTTGATTGTGTTTACACCCAGATTTGATGTCGCTGGAGTTAATTGTAATAATAATTCCTTGAAACAATTGTGTAGTGTAGTTTACAGCATACATTTCTCAAGTACAATACAGTAAATTTGTTGCAGACTCTTTTCAGCTGCAGATTTGGTGCATTGGTGAGTATTTACTGCAGGAAGATTTATGTGGGATTGAGTGAAAATTATACTATACTGCCCATCTTCATCGTAATGAAGGAACACGTCCTTGCATTCAACACAGTACAGTGAAATGTGCATTCAGTATAGTCCAATTATTTTTTTGTCCTTCTCTTGCTTTGGAAGATTGTCATTTGTCAGATTTCTCATCTTTTAATATTTATATCCTTAATAAACAGTAGGTATGTTGTTTTCTTTGTTTACCACCCACAAGCATCATAAATATTAAGTTAGTGTCCAAGTTATTACCTGCTGGTTGTTTTGTTGACAATCTACAAAAGATCTGAGACGATGTTACACCTACACCTGTGATTTCTCAGTCCATGCATGACCTTACCAATTAAGTGTAAAACAGGTCATGTTGTGTAGGATTATTATCTGTAATGGTCCAAGTCAACTTACTCTTCAGTCTCCGTAGTGGTTGTAATGACACAAGTCTTGTAGTGTAGTGAGTAGAGTTGAGCCGGATACTTGGATGAAACGAGTATCCGGTACGGATAAAGCATTTTTGCCGAGTACGAGCTCGGATTGAATAAAAATCCTCATCTCTCTCTCTGTCTCTCTCTCTGCC